>VONZ01001732.1:0-104423 GCA_012976165.1 Labeo catla
CATGTTTTAACATGATTCTAGCATGATGCTAGCCTATTTAAAACTTGCTAATGCTTTTTAATATGTTGCTAGGAGTCTGTAACACCGTTAAACATGTCACTTCCTGTTGTCAGGAGGTGGCGCTATAATTATAACTGAATATGGGCATGTATATATCTTCAGACCAGGACTCTTATCAAACATGTGAAGTTTGGGGCAGATTGGACATTGTTTACATGAATTACAACAACTTCCTGTTTTATGTCTTTAACAACATGCTTTAGCATTAAGTAAGTGTTGCTAGCATGTTTGAGTGTGTTTTTAACTACTTTAGCACTCAATGGCTTTTTAGTGTGTTGATAATAGTGTATCACAGTGTTAAACATGTCACTTCCTGTTGACAGTAGGTGGCGCTATGACTATAACTGAATATAGGCACGTAGTGTTCAGGCTAGAACTCTTATCAAACATATTAAGTTTGGGGCAGATTGGACATTGCATGCCTGAGTTACAGTAACTTCCTGTTTCATTGCATTAAGAGCATGCTTTAGCATTTAGCTAAGTGTCGCTAACATGTTTTAGCATGTTTCTAGCATGTTGCTACCCTATTTAACGTGTTGATATTTTTAAAATGTTGCTAGGCATCCACAACAGTATTAAACATGTGACTTCCTGTTGCCAGCAGGTGGCGCTATGACTATAACTGAATACGGGCATGGGCATGTGTTCAGTCCAGGACTCTTATCAAACATGTCAAGTTTGGGGCAGATTGCACATTGTATGCCCGAGTTAAAGTAACTTCCTGTTTTATAGTATTATTAGCATGCTTTAGCATATTAGCTAAGTGTTGTTAGCATGCTTTACTATGTTCGTAGCATGTTGAATATTAAATTTGGGTCAGATTGGACATTGTGTGCATGAGTTACAGCAATTTTCTTTTTCTTTGTATTAATAGCATGCATTAGCTCTTAGCTAAGTGTTGCTAGCATGTTGTAGCATGACTGTAGCATGTTGCTAGCCTATTTAAAACTTGCTAATGCTTTTTAATATGTTGCTAGGAGTCCGTAACAGTGTTAAACATGTCACTTCCTGTTGTCATCAGGTGGCGCTATGACTATAACTGAATATGGGCACTGACATGTTTTCAGGACCAGACTCTTATCACACCTGTGAAGTTTGAGGCAGATCGGACATTGTTTGCCTGAGTTACAGCCACTTCCTTTTTCATGGCGACACGTTAAATTTTGTCAGGCCGCCACGGACACGCCCCTCGACGAAAACTCAAAAGCTTCGCAATTTAACATCGCAAGGGCCTTATGATAACACTCAGCAAATTTGAAGATGATCGGATAAAAACTGTAGGAGGAGTTTGTTAAAGTACGAGGCCTGAAAATGGCAAAAACTGCACAAAAATCGTACAGGAAATTCGATATAACGGACTTCCTGTTGGGTTTAGGATGTTGTACCAGGAGACTTTTTTGTAGGTATTGGTGTGCTACACCTGTGTACCGAGTTTCGTACATGTACGTGAAACGCAGCTCGAGGCACACTTCGTTGAAATTTTATAGGTGGCGCTATCGAGCCATTTTGCCACACCCACTTCTGAAAACCATATCAGATGTAAATTTTCACCAGGACTGATGCGTGTGCAAAGTTTCATGAGTTTTCGAGCATGTTTAGGCCCTCAAAAAGACTTTTTACTTTGGAGAAGAAGAAGAAGAAGAATAATAAACAGAGCAATTCCAATAGGGTCCTCGCACTGCAGTGCTCGGGCCCTAATTAAAGCTGCAAGCAGCGATGAACGGGCCCTCGCACCCGGGCTCACCGCCGATCGGTGGCGAATGGTGGGCACTATGCTTTTCACATAGTAAATTTAGGAGAATTATATCGAAGTCATTTAGATGTACTTAAAACTTCATGCTGCCAGCTGGTGAAGCTATGCCTATAACTGAATATGGGCAGCAGAGGCGTCTTCAGGTCAGCTTTTATCAAACATATGAAGTTTGATTTTAGATTGAGCTATGGTATGCTTAGGTTAAGTTAATAGAAGACAAGTCGATTTCCTGTTGCCAGCTGGTGGCGCTATAATTGTAATGGAATATTGGCCTTTAGATGTGTTCGGGCCGGGACTCTGCCTCGAACATATGAAGTTTGGGGCAGATCGGACATTGTATGGCTGGAATTTGCTCTTCCTGTTTCATGGCATTAATATAGGATGCATTAGCATAGAAATTAATGTCTAGCATATTTAGCACAATATAGCATATTTGCTGTGCTTTTAATAGACCATCACAGTGTTAAACATGTCACTTCCGGTTTGCCAGCAACGGGTAGGCGCTATGACTTTAACTGAATAGCAGGCATGAATATCTTCCAGGCCAGGACTCTTATCGAACATATGAAGTTTGGGGCAGATCGGACATTGTTTGCAGGAATTGCAACAACTTCCGGTTTCATGGCTTTAACAAGATGCTTTAGCACTTAGTAAGTGTTGCTAGCCTGTTTGAGTGTGTTTTTAGCAAGTTTAGCACTCACTGGCTTATTTTTGTGTGTTGCTAATAGTGTATCACAGTGTTAAACATCACTTCCTGTTGACAGTAGGTGGCGCTATGACTATAACTGAATATTGTTATGTAAATGTGTTCAGACCAGGACTCTTATCAAACTTGTTAAGTTTGGGGCAGATTGGACATTGCATGCCTAAGTTACTGTAGCTTCCTGTTTCATTGCATTAATAATATGCTTTAGCACTTAGCTAAGTGTTGCCTACATGTTATAGCATGTTTCTAGCATGTTGCTACCCTATTTAACACTTGTTGATATTTCTAAAATGTTGCGTTCATTACAGAGTGCAACATCTCACTTCCTGTTGCCAGCAGGTGGAGCTATGACTATAACTGAATATGGGCATGGGCATGTGTTCAGGCCAGGACTCTTATCAAACATGTTAAGCTTGGGGCATATTGGATATTGTATGCCTGAGTTACAGTAACTTCCTGTTTCATTGTATTATTAGCATGCTTTAGCATTTTAGCTAAGTGTTGTTAGCATGATTTACTATGTTTGTAGCATGTTGAATATTAAGTTTGGGTCAGATAGGACATTGTATGCATGAGTTACAGCAATTTGTCTTTGTATTAATATCATGCTTTAGCTCTTAGCTAAGTGTTGCTAGCATGTTTTAACATGATTCTAGCATGATCCTAACCTATTTAAAACTTGCTAACGCTTTTTAATACGTTGCTAGGAGTCCGTAACACCATTAAACATGTCACTTCCTGTTGTCAGGAGGTGGCGCTATAACTATAACTGAATATGGGCATGTATATATCTTCAGACCAGGACTCTTATCAAACATTTGAAGTTTGGGGCAGATTGGACATTGTTTACATGAATTACAACAACTTCCTGTTTTATGTCTTTAACAACATGCTTTAGCATTAAGTAAGTGTTGCTAGCATGTTTGAGTGTGTTTTTAACTACTTTAGCACTCAATGGCTTTTTAGTGTGTTGATAATAGTGTATCACAGTGTTAAACATGTCACTTCCTGTTGACAGTAGGTGGCGCTATGACTATAACTGAATATAGGCACGTAGTGTTCAGGCTAGAACTCTTATCAAACATATTAAGTTTGGGGCAGATTGGACATTGCATGCCTGAGTTACAGTAACTTCCTGTTTCATTACATTAAGAGCATGCTTTAGCATTTAGCTAAGTGTCGCTAACATGTTTTAGCATGTTTCTAGCATGTTGCTACCCTATTTAACACGTGTTGATATTTTTAAAATGTTGCTAGGCATCCACAACAGTATTAAACATGTGACTTCCTGTTGCCAGCAGGTGGCGCTATGACTATAACTGAATACGGGCATGGGCATGTGTTCAGTCTAGGACTCTTATCAAACATGTCAAGTTTGGGGCAGATTGGACATTGTATGCCCGAGTTACAGTAACTTCCTGTTTTATTGTATTATTAGCATGCTTTAGCATATTAGCTAAGTGTTGTTAGCATGCTTTACTATGTTCGTAGCATGTTGAATATTAAATTTGGGTCAGATTGGACATTGTGTGCATGAGTTACAGCAATTTTCTTTTTCTTTGTATTGATAGCATGCATTAGCTCTTAGCTAAGTGTTGCTAGCATGTTGTAGCATGATTGTAACATGTTGCTAGCCTATTTAAAACTTGCTAATGCTTTTTAATATGTTGCTAGGAGTCCGTAACAGTGTTAAACATGTCACTTCCTGTTGTCATCAGGTGGCGCTATGACTATAACTGAATATGGGCATGTATATATCTTCAGACCAGGACTCTTATCAAACATGTGAAGTTTGGGGCAGATTGGACATTGTTTACATGAATTACAAAAACTTCCTGTTTTATGTCTTTAGCAACATGCTTTAGCACTAAGTAAGTGTTGCTAGCATATTTGAGTATGTTTTTAACTAGTTTAGCACTCAATGGCTTTTTAGTGTGTTGCTAATAGTGTATCACAGTGTTAAACATGTCACTTCCTGTTAACAGTAGGTGGCGCTATTACTATAACTGAATATTGGCACGTAAAAGTGTTCAGACCAGGACTCTTATCAAGCATATTAAGTTTGGGGCAGATTGGACATTGTATGCCTGAGTTACAGCAACTTCCTGTTTCATTGCATTAATAACATGCTTTAGCACATAACTAAGTGTTGCTAACATGTTATAGCATGTTTCTAGCATGTTGCTACCCTATTTAACATTTGCTGATATTTTTAAAATGGTGCTAGGCATCCACAACAGTATTAAACATGTAACTTCCTGTTGCCAGCAGGTGGCGCTATGACTATAACTGAATATGGGCATGGGCATGTGTTCAGATCAGGGCTCTTATCAAACATGTTAAGTTTGGGGCAGATTGAACATTGTATGACTGAGTTAGAGTAACTTCCTATTTCATTGTATTATTAGCATGCTTTAGCATATTAGCTAAGTGTTGCTAGCATGCTTTACTATGTTCGTAGCATGTTGAATATCAAAGTTGGGTCAGATTGGACATTGTATGCATAAGTTACAGCAATTTTCTTTTTCTTTGTATTAATAGCATGCATTAGCTCTTAGCTAAGTGTTGCTAGCATGTTGTAGCATGATTGTAGCATGTTGCTAGCCTATTTAAAACTTGCTAATGTTGTTTAATATGTTGCTAGGAGTCCGTAACAGTGTTAAACATGTCACTTCCTGTTGTCATCAGGTGGCGCTATGACTATAACTGAATATGGGCACTGACATGTGTTCAGGACCCGACTCTTATCACACCTGTGAAGTTTGAGGCAGATTGGACATTGTTTGCCTGAGTTACAGCCACTTCCTTTTTTATGGCGACATGTCGAAGTTTGTCAGGCCGCCACGGACACGCCCCTTGACGAAAACTCAAAAGCTTCGCAATTTAACATTGCAAAGGCCTTATGATAACACTCAGCAAATTTGAAGATGATCGGATAAAAACTGTAGGAGGAGTTCGTTAAAGTACGAGGCCTGAAAAAGGCAAAAACTGCACAAAAATCGTACAGGAAATTCAATATAACGGACTTCCTGTTGGGTTTAGGATGTTGTACCAGGAGACTTTTTTGTAGGTATTGGTGTGCTACACCTGTGTACCGAGTTTCGTACGTGTACGTGAAACGCAGCTCGAGGCGCACTCCGTTGAAATTTTATAGGTGGCGCTATCGAGCCGTTTTGCTACACCCACTTCTGAAAACCATATCAGATGTAAATTTTCGCTAGGACTGACGCGTGTGCAAAGTTTCGTGAGTTTTCGAGCATGTTTAGGCCCTCAAAAAGACTTTTTACTTTGGAGAAGAAGAAGAAGAAGAAGAAGAATTAAAGCTGCAAGCAGCGATGAACGGGCCCTCGCACCCGGGCTCACCGCCGACCGGTGGCTTTAGGGAAACAGCGAACGGTGGGCACTATGCTTTTAACATAGTAAATTTAGGAGGAATATATCAAAGTCATTTAGATGTGCCAAATTTCCTTCTGCCAGCTGGTGGCGCTATGCCTATAACTGAATATTGGCATGTAGACGTCTTCAGGTCAGCGCTTTTATGAAATATATGAAGTTTGGTGCAGATTGAACATGGTATGCTTGAGTTAGTGTAAGACAAGTCATTTCCTGTTGCCAGCTGGTGGCGCTATAATTGTAATGGAATATTGGCCTTTAGATGTGTTCAGGCCAGGACTCTTATCGAACATATGAAGTTTGGGGCAGATCGGACATTGTATGGCTGAGTTACAACAACTTCCTGTTTCATGGCATTAATAGGATGCATTAGCACTTAGAAAGTGTGTCTAGCATATTTAGCACAATATGGCATATTTTGCTGTGCTTTTAATAGACCATCACAGTGTTAAACATGTCACTTCCAGTTGCCAGCAGGTGGCGCTATGACTTTAACTGAATATGAGCATGTAGATATCTTCAGGCCAGGACTCTTATCAAACATGTGAAGTTTGGGGAAGATTGGACATTGTTTGCAGGAATTGCAACAACTTCCTGTTTCATGGCTTTAACAAGATGCTTTAGCACTTAGTAAGTGTTGTTAGCATGTTTGAGTGTGTTTTTAGCAAGTTTAGCACTCACTGGCTTATTTTTGTGTGTTGCTAATAGTGTATCACAGTGTTAAACATCACTTCCTGTTGACAGTAGGTGGCGCTATGACTATAATTGAATATTGTTATGTAAATGTGTTCAGACCAGGACTGTTATCAAACCTGTTAAGTTTGGGGCAGATTGGACATTGTATGCCTGAGTTACTGTAGCTTCCCGTTTCATTGCATTAATAACATGCTTTAGCACTTAGCTAAGTGTTGCTAACATGTTATAGCATGTTTCTAACATGTTGCTACTCTATTTAACACTTGTTGATATTTCTAAAATGTTGCGTTCATTACAGAGTGCAACATCTCACTTCCTGTTGCCAGCAGGTGGAGCTATGACTATAACTGAATATGGGCATGGGCATGTATCAGGCCAGGACTCTTATCAAACATGTTAAGCTTGGGGCATATTGGATATTGTATGCCTGAGTTACAGTAACTTCCTGTTTCATTGTATTATTAGCATGCTTTAGCATTTTAGCTAAGTGTTGCTAGCATGCTTTACTATGTTTGTAGCATATTGAATATTAAGTTTGGGTCAGATTGGACATTGTATGCATGAGTTACAGCAATTTGTCTTCGTATTAATATCATGCTTTAGCTCTTAGCTAAGTGTTGCTAGCATGTTTTAACATGATTCTAGCATGATCCTAGCCTATTTAAAACTTGCTAACGCTTTTTAATATGTTGCTAGGAGTCCGTAACACCGTTAAACATGTCACTTCCTGTTGTCAGGAGGTGGCGCTATAATTATAACTGAATATGGGCATGTATATATCTTCAGACCAGGACTCTTATCAGACATGTGAAGTTTGGGGCAGATTGGACATTGTTTACATGAATTACAAAAACTTCCTCTTTTATGTCTTTAACAACATGCTTTAGCATTAAGTAAGTGTTGCGAGCATGTTTGAGTGTGTTTTTAACTACTTTAGTACTCAATGGCTTTTTAGTTTTGCTAATAGTGTATTACAGTGTTAAACATGTCACTTCCTGTTAACAGTAGGTGGCGCTATGACTATAACTGAATATTGGCACGTAAATGTGTTCAGACCAGGACTCTTATCAAACATGTTAAGTTTGGGGCAGATTGGATATTGTATGCCTGAGTTACAGTAACTTCCTGTTTCATTGCATTAATAACATGCTTTAGCACGTAGCTAAGTGTTGCTAACATGTTATAGCATGTTTCTAGCATGTTGCTACCCTATTTAACATTTGCTGATATTTTTAAAATGTTGCTAGGCATCCACAACAGTATTAAACATGTGACTTCCTGTTGCCAGCAGGTGGCGCTATGACTATAACTGAATATGGGCATGGGCATGTGTTCAGATCAGGGCTCTTATCAAACATGTTAAGTTTGGGGCAGATTGAACATTGTATGACTGAGTTAGAGTAACTAACTTCCTATTTCATTGTATTATTAGCATGCTTTAGCATATTAGCTAAGTGTTGCTAGCATGCTTTACTATGTTCGTAGCATGTTGAATATCAAAGTTGGGTCAGATTGGACATTGTATGCATGAGTTACAGCAATTTTCTTTTTCTTTGTATTAATAGCATGCATTAGCTCTTAGCTAAGTGTTGCTAGCATGTTGTAGCATGATTGTAGCATGTTTCTAGCCTATTTAAAACTTGCTAATGTTTATTAATATGTTGCTAGGAGTCCATAACAGTGGTAAACATGTCACTTCCTGTTGTCATCAGGTGGCGCTATGACTATAACTGAATATGGGCACTGACATGTGTTCAGGACCCGACTCTTATCACACCAGTGAAGTTTAAGGCAGATCGGACATTGTTTGCCTGAGTTACAGCCACTTCCTTTTTTATGGCGACACGTCAAAATTTGTCAGGCCGCCACGGACACGCCCCTCGACGAAAACTCAAAAGCTTCGCAATTTAACATCGCAAAGTCCTTATGATAACACTCAGCAAATTTGAAGATGATCGGATAAAAACTGTAGGAGGAGTTCGTTAAAGTACGAGGCCTGAAAAGGCAAAAACTGCACAAAAATCGTACAGGAAATTCAATATAACGGACTTCCTGTTGGGTTTAGGATGTTGTACCAGGAGACTTTTTTGTAGGTATTGGTGTGCTACACCTGTGTACCGAGTTTCGTACATGTACGTGAAACGCAGCTCGAGGCGCACTCCGTTGAAATTTTATAGGTGGCGCTATCGAGCCATTTTGGCACACCCACTTCTGAAAACCATATCAGATGTAAATTTTCGCCAGGACTGATGCGTGTGCAAAGTTTCATGAGTTTTCGAGCATGTTTAGGCCCTCAAAAAGACTTTTTACTTTGGAGAAGAAGAAGAAGAAGAATAATAAACAGAGCAATTCCAATAGGGTCCTCGCACTGCAGTGCTCGGGCCCTAATTAAAGCTGCAAGCAGCGATGAACGGGCCCTCGCACCCGGGCTCACCGCCGACCGGTGGCTTTAGGGAAACAGCGAACGGTGGGCACTATGCTTTTAACATAGTAAATTTAGGAGGAATATATCAAAGTCATTTAGATGTGCCAAACTTCCTGCTGCCAGCTGGTGGCGCTATGCCTATAACTGAATATTGGCATGTAGACGTCTTCAGGTCAGCGCTTTTATCAAACATATGAAGTTTGGTGCAGATTGAACATGGTATGTTTGAGTTAGTGTAAGACAAGACATTTCCTGTTGCCAGCTGGTGGCACTATAATTGTAATGGAATATTGGCCTTTAAATGTGTTCAGGCCAGGACTCTTATCGAACAAATGAAGTTTGGGGAAGATGGGACATTGTATAGCTGAGTTACAACAACTTCCTGTTTCATGGCATTAATAGCATGCATTAGCACGTAGAAAGTGTTTCTAGCATGTTTAGCACAATATGGCATATTTTGCTGTGCTTTTAATAGACCATCACAGCGTTAAACATGTCACTTCCAGTTGCCAGCAGGTGGCGCTATGACTTTAACTGAATATGAGCATGTAGATATCTTCAGGCCAGGACTCTCATCAAACATGTGAAGTTTGGGGCAGATTGGACATTGTTTGCAGGAATTGCAACAACTTCCTGTTTCGTGGCTTTAACAATATGCTTTAGCACTTGGTAAGTGTTGCTAGCATGTTTGAGTATGTTTTTAGCCAGTTTAGCACTCAGTGGCTTATTTTAGTGTGTTGCTAATAGTGTACCACAGTGTTACAAGTCACTTCCTGTTGACAGTAGGTGGCGCTATGACTATAACTGAATATTGTTACGCAAATGTGTTCAGACCAGGACTCTTATCAAACCTGTTAAGTTTGGCGCAGATTGGACATTGCATCCCTGAGTTACAGTAGCTTCCTGTTTCATTGCATTAATAACATGCTTTAGCACTTAGCTAAGTGTTGCTAACATGTTATAGCATGTTTCTAGCATGTTGCTACCCTATTTAACACTTGCTGATATTTCTAAAATGTTGCGTTCATTACAGAGTGCAACATCTCACTTCCTGTTGCCAGCAGGTGGCGCTATGACTATAACTGAATATGGGCATGGGCATGTGTTCAGGCCAGGACTCTTATCAAACATGTTAAGTTTGGGGCAGATTGGATATTGTATGCCTGAGTTACAGTAACTTCCTGTTTCATTGTATTATTAGCATGCTTTAGCATATTAGCTAAGTGTTACTAGCATGCTTTACTATGTTTGTAGCATGTTGAATATTAAGTTTGGGGCAGATTGGACATTGTATGCAGGAGTTACAGCAATTTGTCTTTGTATTAATATCATGCTTTAGCTCTTAGCTAAGTGTTGCTAGCATGTTTTAACTTGATTCTAGCATGATGCTAGCCTATTTAAAACTTGCTAATGCTTTTTAATATGTTGCTAGGAGTCCGTAACACCATTAAACATGTCACTTCCTGTTGTCAGGAGGTGGTGCTATAATTATAACTGAATATGGGCATGTATATATCTTCAGACCAGGACTCTTATCAAACATGTGAAGTTTGGGGCAGATTGGACATTGTTTACATGAATTACAAAAACTTCCTGTTTTATGTCTTTAACAACATGCTTTAGCATTAAGTAAGTGTTGCGAGCATGTTTGAGTGTGTTTTTAACTACTTTAGTACTCAATGGCTTTTTAGTGTTGCTAATAGTGTATTACAGTGTTAAACATGTCACTTCCTGTTGACAGTAGGTGGCGCTATGACTATAACTGAATATTGGCATGTAAAAGTGTTCAGGCCAGGACTCTTATCAAACATGTTAAGTTTGGGGCAGATTGGACATTGTATGCCTGAGTTACAGTAACTTCCTGTTTCATTGCATTATTAGCATGCTTTAGCATATTAGCTAAGTGTTGCTAACATGCTTTACTATGTTTGTAGCATGTTGAATATTAAGTTTGGGTCAGATTGGACATTGTATGCATGAGTTACAGCAATTTTCTTTTTCTTTGTATTAATAGCATGCTTTAGCTCTTAGCTAAGTGTTGCTAGCATGTTGTAGCATGATTGTAGCATGTTGTTAGCCTATTTAAAACTTGCTAATGCTTTTTAATATGTTGCTAGGAGTCCGTAACAGTGTTAAACATGTCACTTCCTGTTGTCAGCAGGTGGCGCTGTGACTATAACTGAATATGAGCACTGACATGTGTTCAGGACTGGACTCTTATCACACCTGTGAAGTTTGAGGCAGATCGGACATAGTTTGCTTAAGTTACAGCCACTTCCTTTTTCATGGCGACACGTCGAAATTTGTCAGGCCGCCACGGACACTCCCCTCGATGAAAACTCAAAAGCTTCGCAATTTAACATCACAAGGGCCTTATGATAACACTCAGCAAATTTGAAGATGATCGGATAAAAACTGTAGGAGGAGTTCGTTAAAGTACGAGGCCTGAAAATGGCAAAAACTGCACAAAAATCGTACAGGAAATTCAATATAACAGACTTCCTGTTGGGTTTAGGATGTTGTACCAGGAGACTTTTTTGTAGGTACTGGTGTGCTACACCTGTGTACCGAGTTTCGTACATGTACGTGAAACGCAGCTCGAGGCGCACTCCGTTGAAATTTTATAGGTGGCGCTATCGAGCCATTTTGCCACACCCACTTCTGAAAACCATATCAGATGTAAATTTTCGCCAGGACTGATGCGTGTGCAAAGTTTCATGAGTTTTCGAGCATGTTTAGGCCCTCAAAAAGACTTTTTACTTTGGAGAAGAAGAAGAAGAATAATAATTAAAGCTGCAAGCAGCGATGAACGGGCCCTCGCACCCGGGCTCACCGCCGACCGGTGGCTTTAGGGAAACAGCGAACGGTGGGCACTATGCTTTTAACATAGTAAATTTAGGAGGAATATATCAAAGTCATTTAGATGTGCCAAACGTCCTGCTGCCAGCTGGTGGCGCTATGCCTATAACTGAATATTGGCATGTAGACGTCTTCAGGTCAGCGCTTTTATCAAACATATGAAGTTTGGTGCAGATTGAACATGGTATGTTTGAGTTAGTGTAAGACAAGTCATTTCCTGTTGCCAGCTGGGGGCGCTATAATTGTAATGGAATATTGGCCTTTAAATGTGTTCAGGCCAGGACTCTTATCAAACATATGAAGTTTGGGGAAGATCGGACATTGTATAGCTGAGTTACAACAACTTCCTGTTTCATGGCATTAATAGCATGCATTAGCACGTAGAAAGTGTTTCTAGCATGTTTAGCACAATATGGCATATTTTGCTGTGCTTTTAATAGACCATCACAGCGTTAAACATGTCACTTCCAGTTGCCAGCAGGTGGCGCTATGACTTTAACTGAATATGAGCATGTAGATATCTTCAGGCCAGGACTCTCATCAAACATGTGAAGTTTGGGGCAGATTGGACATTGTTTGCAGGAATTGCAACAACTTCCTGTTTAGTTGCTTTAACAATATGCTTTAGCACTTGGCAAGTGTTGCTAGCATGTTTGAGTATGTTTTTAGCCAGTTTAGCACTCAGTGGCTTATTTTAGTGTGTTGCTAATAGTGTATCACAGTGTTAAACGTCACTTCCTGTTGACAGTAGGTGGCGCTATGACTATAACTGAATATTGTTACGTAAATGTGTTCAGACCAGGACTCTTATCAAACCTGTTAAGTTTGGGGCAGATTGGACATTGCATGCCTGAGTTACGGTAGCTTCCTGTTTCATTGCATTAATAACATGCTTTAGCACTTAGCTAAGTGTTGCTAACATGTTATAGCATGTTTCTAGCATGTTGCTACCCTATTTAACACTTGTTGATATTTCTAAAATGTTGCGTTCATTACAGAGTGCAACATCTCACTTCCTGTTCCCAGCAGGAATTGACTATAACTGAATATGGGCATGGGCATGTGTTCAGGCCAGGACTCTTATCAAACATGTTAAGTTTGGGGCAGATTGGATATTGTATGCCTGAGTTACAGTAACTTCCTGTTTCATTGTATTATTAGCATGCTTTAGCATGAAGTGTTACTAGCATGGTTTACTATGTTTGTAGCATGTTGAATATTAAGTTTGGGGCAGATTGGACATTGTATGCAGGAGTTACAGCAATTTTTCTTTGTATTAATATCATGCTATAGCTCTTAGCTAAGTGTTGTTAGCATGTTTTAACATGATTCTAGCATGATGCTAGCCTATTTAAAACTTGCTAATGCTTTTTAATATGTTGCTAGGAGTCCGTAACACCGTTAAACATGTCACTTCCTGTTGTCAGGAGGTGGCGCTATAATTATAACTGAATACGGGCATGTATATATCTTCAGACCAGGACTCTTATCAAACATGTGAAGTTTGGGGCAGATTGGACATTGTTTACATGAATTACAAAAACTTCCTGTTTTATGTCTTTAGCAACATGCTTTAGCACTTGGTAAGTGTTGCTAGCATATTTGAGTATGTTTTTAACTAGTTTAGCACTCAATGGCTTTTTAGTGTGTTGGTAATAGTGTATCACAGTGTTAAACATGTCACTTCCTGTTAACAGTAGGTGGCGCTATGACTATAACTGAATATTGGCACGTAAAAGTGTTCAGGCCAGGACTCTTATCAAACATATTAAGTTTGGGGAAGATTGGACATTGTATGCCTGAGTTAGAGTAACTTCCTGTTTCATTGCATTAAGAGCATGCTTAAGCAATTAGCTAAGTGTCGCTAACATGTTATAGCATGTTTCTAGCATGTTGCTACCCTATTTAACACTTGTTGATATTTTTAAAATGTTGCTAGGCATCCACAACAGTATTAAACATGTGACTTCCTGTTGCCAGCAGGTGGCGCTATGACTATAACTGAATACGGGCATGGGCATGTGTTCAGTCCAGAACTCTTATCAAACATGTTAAGTTTGGGGCAGATTGGATATTGTATGCCTGAGTTAGAGTAACTTCCTGTTTCATTGCATTATTAGCATGCTTTAGCATATTAGCTAAGTGTTGCTAGCATGCTTTACTATGTTCGTAGCATGTGGAATATTAAATTTGGGTCAGATTGGACATTGTGTGCATGAGATACAGCAATTTTCTTTTTCTTTGTATTAATAGCATGCATTAGCTCTTAGCTAAGTGTTGCTAGCATGTTGTAGCATGATTGTAGCATGTTGCTAGCCTATTTAAAACTTGCTAATGCTTTTTAATATGTTGCTAGGAGTCCGTAACAGTGTTAAACATGTCACTTCCTGTTGTCAGCAGGTGGCGCTATGAATATAACTGAATATGGGCACTGAAATGTGTTCAGGACATGAATCTTATCACACCTGTGAAGTTTGAGGCAGATCGGACATTGTTTGCCTGAGTTACAGCCACTTCCTTTTTCATGGCGACACGTCGAACTTTGTCAGGCCGCCACGGACACGCCCCTCGGCGAAAACTCAAAAGCTTCGCAATTTAACATCGCAAGGGCCTTATGATAACACTCAGCAAATTTGAAGATGATCGGATAAAAACTGTAGGAGGAGTTCGTTAAAGTACGAGGCCTGAAAATGGCAAAAACTGCACAAAAATCGTACAGGAAATTCAATATAACGGACTTCCTGTTGGGTTTAGGAAGTTGCACCAGGAGACTTTTTTGTAGGTATTGGTGTGCTACACCAGTGTACCGAGTTTCGTACAGGTACGTGAAACGCAGCTCGAGGCGCACTCCGTTGAAATTTTATAGGTGGCGCTATCGAGCCATTTTGCCACACCCACTTCTGAAAACCATATCAGATGTAAATTTTCGCCAGGACTGATGCGTGTGCAAAGTTTCATGAGTTTTCGAGCATGTTTAGGCCCTCAAAAAGACTTTTTACTTTGGAGAAGAAGAAGAAGAAGAAGAATAAACGGAGCAATTCCAATAGGGTCCTCGCACTGCAGTGCTCGGGCCCTAATAAACAGAGCAATTCCAATAGGGTCCTCGCACTGCAGTGCTCGGGCCCTAATTAAAGCTGCAAGCAGCGATGAAAGGGCCCTCGCACCCGGGCTCACCACCGATCGGTGGCGAATGGTGGGCACTATGCTTTTGACATCGTAAATTTAGGGGGAATATGTCAAAGTCATTAATATGTGCTAAACTTCCTGCTTCCAGTTGGTGGCGCTATGTCTGTAACTGAATATTTGCATGTAGATGTGCTCAGGCCAGCAATTTTGTCAAATATATGAAGTTTGGTGCAGACTGAACACAGTATGCTTGAGCTAGTGTAAGACATGACATATCTTGCTGCCAACAGGTGGCGCTATGATTATATCTGAATATTGGTCTTTAGATGTCTTCAGGCCAGTACTCTTACCAAACATGTGAAGTTTGGTGCAGACATTGCATGTTTAAGTTAGTGTAAAATAAGTCATTTCCTGTTGCCACCAGGTGGCACTATGATAATAACTGAATATTGGCCTCTAGATGTGTTCAGGCCAGGACTCTTATCGAACGTGTGAAGTTTGGGGCAGATCGGACATTTTATGGCCGAGTTACAACATCTTGTATTTCCATGGCAAAACATCGAACTTTGTCAGCTCACTATGGACACGCCCTTCAACGAAAACTCAAGATCTTCACAATTTAACATGGCAAAGGCCTTTAGAGTAGACTGACCAAATTTGGTGTTGATCTGAATAAATCTGTAGGAGGAGTCCGTTACAAAGTAAAACATATCACTTCCTGTTGCCAGCAGGTGGCGCTATGACTAAAAGTGATTATGACAATGGGCATGTGTTCAGGATCGGACTCTTATCAAACATGTGAAGTTTGGGGCAGATCAGACATTGTATGGCTGAGTTATAACAACTTCGATTTTCATGGCGAATCATCGAAATTTGACAGGCCGCCACGGACACGCCCACCAACGAAAACTCTAGATCTTCGCAATTTAACGTCACAAAGGGCTTTAGATTCGACTGACCAAATTTGGTGTTGATCTGAATAAATCTCTAGGAGGAGTTCGTTCAAGTACGACGCCTGGAAATGGCAAAAATGAGACCAAATTTGCTGGAAAAATTAAAAATATCCGACTTCCTGTTGGGTTTCGGATTTTGCCTCAAGAGACTTTTTTGTAGGTATTGGTGTGTTACATGTGTGTACCGAGTTTCGTAAATGTACTTGAAACGTAGCTCGAGGCGCACTCCGCTGAATGTGTATAGGTGGCGCTATCGAGCCATTTTGCCACACCCACTTCTGAGACCCATATCAGACGTAAATTTTCGCCAGTTCTGATCCGTGTGCAAAGTTTCGTGAGTTTTCGGGCATGTTTAGGCCCTCAAAAATGCGATTCATTTTGGAGAATAATAATAATAATAATAATAATAATAATAAACGGAGCAATTCCAATAGGGTCCTCGCACCACCGGTGCTCGGGCCCTAATAATAAACGGAGCAATTCCAATAGGGTCCTCACACCATCGGTGCTCGGGCCCTAATAAACGGAGCAATTCCAAGAGGGTCCTCGCACCACCGGTGCTCGGGCCCTAATAAACGGAGCAATTCCAATAGGGTCCTCGCACCACCGGTGCTCGGGCCCTAAATATAGCTGCAAGCAGCGATGACGGGCCCTCGCCCCCAGCGCAATCGCCATGCCGGTAGCATCAGGAAAATGGTGCCCAGCGGGCACATGCATAGACAGTAACCCTGTGGCAGTTTGGATTGAAGGGTTACAGCAATGAAAGGGTTAAAAGCAAACTGCGGCAACACTTTCTATGAAGCCCGTATTTATAATACTCAAAGGAGTGTTAGTTCACATGTATTTGGACAATTGCTTATTGTCAATAGACTAGGGGGACCATCAAAATAAAACATAATATATAATGTAAAAAATAAATGTAATATGATATAGTCCATTATAAATTAACTAGATTTGATATGTTGTCCATTGTGTTGTCCATTGTCCATCTTAAAAGTTATAACCTCAAATACTCAAGTATTTTAATGTATTATAATTGTTGTTATGATTATTCATGAGATGATATAACATATTATAAGGTTTTTATAATGCATTATGCATTCATTATAATCCCTTAAAAATACCATTATAATGTATTGGGCTTCATAGAAAGTGTTACCCAAAATGCTTTTACATCATTCTGATAGACTGAGAATGAGCTGAAAAAGATTCCTTATCCTATGAGGTCATCTTGTGTTCATCCTTGGTATTATAGTCTTCATCTGCTAGTTTACATGTGTGATATTTAAAATGTTTTTGCGGTCTCTGAAAATATGATAAACATATTTCCTAAGAATGACTTGTTTTTCATATGTAAAAAGTTGTGAAGAGTTAGGATAATACACTTTAAATACACTCTGTCTCTCTCTGTCTCTCTGTCTCTGACAGCCCCCCTCCCCCACTGTCAACACTCACACTTACACACACACTTAACGCACACACACAGAGTTAGAGTGAGAGAGTTAGAGTGAGATCAGATGTTTAATAGTTTTTTAATTTTCTATTTTTAGTAGACTATTTTATATCAGTGGAAGTAAGCATTTATTTCTCAGAATGACTAGTTCTATGTATGTAAAAAGTTTTGAAGTATTTGGATGCTGCATTTTAAAATTATGGTTATGTTTTTTACTGCTACTTTAATAAATCACCATAAATCAACCGTTCAAGATATCCCAAATCCGCTCGCAATTTAACATCTTCAGTATGTTGGCATCATCTTGACAAAGTTTGGTGTGAACTACTTATTCCTGCTTGGAGGAGTATGAATTTGTTTATAGCCTGATTTTTCCAAAAATCCACATTCAAATCAAAATAGCAGACTTCCTGTTGGTCGCAGCTAATGGGTGTAAATTAGAAAGTTGTCCGGCTTGATGAGACCAATATACATACCAAGTTTGGTGTCTGTATCTAAAACTAACCCCCCAACTTTTGACAAAAGATGGCGCTATAGAGCGCCTCCTCCACGCCCGTTTATGAGCTTTTGCCAGTGTCTAACTATCATTAATACTGATGTGTGTGTTGAGTTTCATGAAAATCTAAGCTTATTAAGTGCCCCAAAATCACAGAAAACAAATGTTAAAGTTTGACACGTTGCCATGGCAACAGCATTTAATGTATCAACGACCCTTTTACAGATTCTCATCGGCCGTGTTTTGACATTATTCTGATGAAGTTTGAAGCAAATCGAGTAAAATTAAGAGGCTGATTTAAAAGCAATTTGAAAAAGACACACTTCCTGCTGCCAGTTGGTGGCGCTATAACTTTGACTCTCAATAGTCACATCTGTGTGATCGGCATCATACAACGAACAAACTCCTGAAGTTTCATCAGAATCAGACAATGTGTGCAATAGTTATTAGCCATTTCCTGTTTCTCATTTCTCGCCATAATTTTGTCACCTTGCCACGGCCAAACCGTTAGAGATATCAAAAATCCCCTGGCAATTTTGCATCCCCAATGTGTTGAGGTCATGCTGACCGAGTTTGGTGGCCGTCGGAATAAAGGCCTCCGAGGAGTATATCAAATTCCAGAGCATGCGCTTTTTAAACAGCCCTGAATAGCTCACTTCCTGTTGGGATTAGCTGATGACATAGAGCGCGTCAGTTGTTCGGCTCAGTGAGATCTACATGTGTACCGAGTTTCATATGTATACGTGCAAGTATGTGTGGGATATACATCAAGTTTTTTGACTGTGTTCCAGGGGGCGCTGTAGAGCCTCTGTGCCACGCCCGGGTCCCAGCCTCTGTGGCATCCTAATGGCCGCAGATTCCAACGTGTGTGCCAATTTTCAAGAGTTTTTGAGCATGTTAAGACCCCCAAAATGCCCCGAAAGGTGGAAAAAAAAAATAAAAATAAAAAAAATAATAATAAATATAGCTGCAAGCAGCGATGACGGGCCCTCGCCCCCAGCGCATCCGCAACCCTGGTGCCATCAGAAAAACGGTGCCCAGCGGGCACATGCATTAACAGTATCCCTGTACCAGTTTGGATTGAAGTGTCACAGCAATGAAAGGGGTAAAATCAAAATGCTTTTAAGTCATTCTGACACAATGAGAATGAGATAGGATTAGAGTTGAAAAGATTCCTTATCCTATAAGGTCATCTTGTGTTCATTCTTGGTATTACAGTCTTCATAAGCTAGTTTACAAGTGTGATATTTCAAATGTTTTTGCAGCCTCTGAAAACATGATAAACACATTTCCTTAGAATTACTTGTTTTTCATATGTAAAAAGTTGTGAAGAGTTAGGATAATGCGTTTTAAATGCTCTCTCTCTCTCTCTGTCACACACACACCGCCACTCAACTACCTCAGTCAGACTTACACACACACATACACAGACTTAAGCCCATCCCCCGACACAGAGTTAGAGTGAGAGAGTTAGAGTGAGAGCAGATGTTTAATAGTTTTTTAATTTTCTATTTTTTGTTGATTATTTTATATCGATGGAACTAAGCATTTATTTCTCAGAATGACTAGTTCTATGTATGAAATTTTTTTTAAGTGTTTGGATGCTGCATTTCAATATTACGGTTATGTTTTTTCTGCTAATTTCAAAAAATCACTATAAATCAACCGTTCAAGATATCCCAAATCTGCTCGCAATTTAACATCTTCAGTATGTTGGCATCATGTTTCCAAAGTTTGGTGTGAACTACTCATTCCTGCTTGGAGGAGTATGAATTTGTTTATAGCCTGATTTTTCAAAAAATCCACATTCAAATCAAAATAGCAGACTTCCTGTTGGTCGCAGCTAATAGGTGTAAATTAGAAAGTTGTCCGACTTGATGAGAACAATATACATACCAAAATTGGTGTCTGTAGCTAAAACTAACCCCCCAACTTTTGATTAAAGGTGGCGCTATAGAGCGCCTCCTCCACGCCCATGTATGAGCCTTTGCCAGTGTCTAACTGTCATTAGTACTGATGTGTGTGTTGAGTTTCATGAAAATCTAAGCTTATTAAGTGCCCCAAAAACACAGAAAACAAATGTTAAAGTTTGACACGTTGCCATGGCAACAGAATTTAATATATCAACGACTCCTTTACAGATTCTCATCGGCCGTGTTTTGACATTATTCTGATGAAGTTTGAAGCAAATCGAGTAAAATCAAGAGGCTGATTTAAAAGCATTTTGAAAACAACACACTTCCTGCTGCCAGTTGGTGGCGCTATAACTTTGACTCTCAATAGTCACATCTATGTGATCGGCATCTTACAACGAACAAACTCCTGATGTTTCATCAGAATCAGACAATGTGTGCAATAGTTATTAGCCATTTCCTGTTTCTCATTTTTCGCCATAATTTCGTCACCTCGCCACAGCCAAACCGTTCGAGATATCAAAAATCCCCTGGCAATTTTGCATCCCCAATGTCTTGAGATCATGCTGACCGAGTTTGGCTGCCGTCGGAATAAAGGCCTCTGAGGAGTATATCAAATTCCAGAGCATGCACTTTTTAAACAGCCTTGAATAGCTCACTTCCTGTTGGGTGGAGCCTTTGATATAAGTGTGAAAGTTGTTCGGCTCAATGAGATCTATATGTGTACTGAGTTTCATATGAATACGTGCAAGTATGTGTGAGCTATACATCAAGTTTTCTGACTGCGTTGCAGGGGGCGCCGTAGAGCCCCGGTGCCACCCCCGGGTCCCAGTCTCTGCGACGTCCTAATGGCCGCAGATTCCAATGTGTGTGCCAATTTTCAAGAGTTTTTGAGCATGTTAAGGGCCCCAAAACCACCAAAAACATTGAAAAAAAAAATAATAATAATAATAAATATAGCTGCAAGCAGCGATGACGGGCCCTCGCCGCCAGCGCATCCGCAACCCTGGTGCCATCAGAAAAACGGTGCCCAGCGGGCACATGCATTGACAGTAACCCTGTACCAGTTTGGATTGAAGGGTCACAGCAATGAAAGGGTTAAAAGCAAAGTGCTTGTAAGTCATTCTGGTACACTGAGAATGAGCTGAAAAAGATTCCTTATCCTATGAGGTCATCTTGTGTTCATCCTTGGTATTACAGTCTTCATCTGCTAGATTACAGGTGTGATATTTTAAATGTTTCTGCAGTCTCTGAAAACATGATAAACATATTTCCTAAGAATGACTTGTTTTTCATATGTAAAAAAGTTGTGAAGAGTTAGGATAATGCATTTTAAATGCACTCTCTCTCTCTCTCTCTCTCTGTCACACACACACAGCCACTCAACTACCTCAGTCACACTTACACACACACATACACAGACTTAAGCCCATCCCCCGACACAGAGTTAGAGTGAGAGAGTTAGAGTGAGAGCAGATGTTGAATAGTTTTTTAATTTTCTATTTTTTGTAGACTATTTTATATTGATGGAACTAAGCATTTATTTGTCAGACTGACTAGTTCTGTGTATGTAAAAATTTTTGAAGTGTTTGGATGCTGCATTTTAAAATTACGTTCATGTTTTTTTACTGATAGTTTAAAAAATTACCATAAATCAACCGTTCAAGATATCCCAAATCCGCTCGCAATTTAACATCTTCAGTATGTTGGCATCATGTTGACAAAGTTTGGTGTAAATTCATTGTTTTTTGTAGGAGTAGTATTCATTCATTCACAACTATATTTTTCCAAAAATCCACATTCAAATCAAAATAGCAGACTTCCTGTTGGTCGCAGCTAATGGATGTAAATTAGAAAGTTGTCCGGCTTGATGAGACCTATATACATACCGAGTTTGGTGTCTGTAGCTAAAAGTAACCCCCCCACTTTTGACAAAAGGTGGCGCTATAGAGCGCCTCCTCCACACCCATTGATGAGCTTTTGCCAGTGTCTAACTATCATTAATACTGATGTGTTTTTTGAGTTTCATGAAAATCTAAGCTTATTAAGTGCCCCAAAAACACAGGAAACAAATGTTAAAGTTTGTCACATTGCCATGACAACAGCATTTAATGTATCAACGACCCCTTTACAGATTCTCATCGGTCGTGTTTTGACATGATTCTGATGAAGTCTGAAGCAAATCGGGTAAAAATGACCATGTGATATCAAAGCATTTTTAAAAGAGACACACTTCCTGTTGCCAGTTGGTGGCGCTATAACTTTGACTCCTAATAGTCACATCTATGTGATCGGCATCATACAACAAACAAACCGCTGAAGTTTCATCAGAATCAGACAATGTGTGCAATAGTTATTAGCCATTTCCTGTTTCTCATTTCTCGCCATAATTTCAATGCCTCGCCACGGCCAAACCGTTCGAGATATCAAAAATCCCCTCACAATTTTTCATCCCCAATGTCTTGAGATCAGGTTGACCGAGTTTGGTGGCAATTGGGTAAAAAACCTAGGACTAGTATATCAAATTCCAGAGCATGCGTTTTTGACAAAACCCAGAATAACCAACTTCCTGTTGGGATTAGCTAATGACATAGAGTGTGAAAGTTGTTCAGATTGATGAGTTCTATATGTGTACCGCGTTTCATATGTGTAAGTGCAAGTATGTGTGCTATATGACCCTCCAAATTCCAGGGGGCGCTGTAGAGTCCCCTTGCCACGCCCGTGTACCAGTCTCTGCCCGGCCCTAATGGCCGCAGATTCCAAGGTGTGTGCCAATTTTCAAGAGTTTTTGAGTATATTAAGGGCCCCAAAACCCCCCAAAACCTTGACAAAAAATAATAAGAATAATAATAAATATAGCTGCAAGCAGCGATGACGGGCCCTCGCCGCCAGCGCATCCGCAAGCCTGGTGCCATCAGAAAAACGGTGCCCAGTGGGCACATACATTAATAGTATCCCTGTACCAGTTTGGATTGAAGTGTCACAGCAATGAAAGGGTTAAAATCAAAATGCTTTTAAGTCATTCTGACACAATGAGAATGAGATAGGATTAGAGTTGAAAAGATTCCTTATCCTATGAGGTCATCTTGTGTTCATCCTTGGTATTACAGTCTTCATCAGCTAGTTTTCAAGTGTGATATTTCAAATGTTTTTGCAGCCTCTGAAAACATGATAAACACATTTCCTTAGAATGACTTGTTTTTCATATGTAAAAAGTTGTGAAGAGTTAGGATAATGCACTTTAAATGCACTCTGTCTCTCTCAGTCTCTCTCTCTCTCTCTCTCACACACACACACATAGCCACTCAACTACCCCCAGTCACACTTACACACACACACATACACAGGCTTAAGCCCATCCCCCGACACAGAGTTAGAGTGAGAGAGTTAGAGTGAGAGCAGATGTTTAATAGTTTTTTAATTTTCTATTTTTTGTTGATTATTTTATATCGATGGAACTAAGCATTTATTTCTCAGAATGACTAGTTCTATGTATGAATTTTTTTTTAAAGTGTTTGGATGCTGCATTTTAATATTACGGTTATGTTTTTTCTGCTAATTTCAAAAAATCACTATAAATCAACCGTTCAAGATATCCCAAATCCGCTCGCAATTTAACATCTTCAGTATGTTGGCATCGTGTTGACAAAGTTTGGTGTGAACTACTTATTCCTGCTTGGAGGAGTATGAATTTGTTTATAGCCTGATTTTTCCAAAAATCCACATTCAAATCAAAATAGCAGACTTCCTGTTGGTCGCAGCTAATGCGTGTAAATTAGAAAGTTGTCCGGCTTGATGAGAACAATATACATACCAAGTTTGGTGTCTGTAGCTAAAACTAATCCCCCAACTTTTGACAAAAGGTGGCGCTATAGAGCGCCTCCTCCACGCCCATTTATAAGCCTTTGCCAGTGTCTAACTATCATTAATACTGATGTGTGTGTTGAGTTTCATGAAAATCTAAGCTTATTAAGTGCCCCAAAAACACAGGAAACAAATGTTAAAGTTTGACACGTTGCCATGGCAACAGCAATTAATGTATCAACGACCCCTTTACAGATTCTCATCGGCTGTGTTTTGACATTATTCTGATGAAGTTTGAAGCAAATCGAGTAAAAATAAGAGGCTGATTGAAAAACATTTTGAAAACAACACACTTCCTGCTGCCAGTTGGTGGCGCTATAACTTTGTCTCTCAATAGTCACATCTATGTGATCGGCATCATACAACAAACAAACTCCTGAAGTTTCATCAGAATCAGACAATGTGTGCAATAGTTATTAGCCATTTCCTGTTTCTCATTTCTCGCCATAATTTCGTCGGCTTGCCACGGCCAAACCGTTCGAGATTTCAAAAATCCCTCCGCAATTTAGCATCCCCAATGTCTTGAGGTCATGCTGACCAAGTTTGGTGAACGTCGGAATAAAAGCCTCAGAGGAGTATATCAAATTCCAGAGCATGCGCTTTTTAAACAGCCTTGAATAACTCACTTCCTGTTGGGATTAGCTAATGACATAGAGTGCGTGAGTTGTTCAGCTCAGTGAGGTCTACATGTGTACCGAGTTTCATATGCATACGTGCAAGTATGTGCGGGATATACATCAAGTTTTGGGAAGGTGTTCCAGGGGGCGCTGTAGAGCCCCTGTGCCACGCCCGGGTCCCAGTCTCTGCAGCGTCCTAATGACCGCAGATTCCAATGTGTGTGCCGATTTTCAAGAGTTTTTGAGCATGTTAAGGCCCCCAAAATGCCCCGTTTAGTCGAAAAAAAAAAAAAAATAAATAATGATAATAATAATAATAATAATCCTTAGGGGATCAATAGGGCCTTCGCCCTTTTAGGGCTCGGGCCCTAATTAAAGCTGCAAGCAGCGATGAAAGGGCCCTCGCACTCGGGCTCACCGCCGATTGGTGGTGAATGGTGGGCACTATGCTTTTCACATCATAAATTTAGGAGGAATATGTCAAAGTCATTTATATGTGCCAAACTTCCTGCTGCCAGCTGGTGGCGCTATGTTTATAACTGAATATTGGCATGTAGATGTGTTCAGGCCAGCACTTTTGTCAAATATATGAAGTTTGGTGCAGATTGAACACAGTATGCTTGAGCTAGTGTAAGACATTAGATATCTTGTTGCCAACAGGTGGCGCTATGATTATATCTGAATATTGGTCTTTAGGTGTCTTCAGGCAAGTACTCTTACCAAACATGTGAAGTTTGGTGCAGATCAGACATTGCATGTTTAAGTTAGTGTAAAATAAGTCATTTCCTGTTGCCAACAGGTGGCGCTATGATAATAACTGAATATTGGCCTCTAGATGTGTTCAGGCCAGGACTCTTATCGAACATGTGAAGTTTGGGGCAGATCGGACTTCGTATGGCTGAGTTATAACAGATTCTATTCCCATGGCGAAACATCGAAATTTGTCAAGCCGCCATGGACACGCCCTCTAACGAAAACTCAAGATCTTCACAATTTAACATTGCAAAGGCCTTTAGAGTAGACTGACCAAATTTGGTGTTGATCTGAATAAATCTTTAGGAGGAGTTCATTACAGAGTACAACATGTCACTTCCTGTTGTCAGTAGGTGGCGCTATGATTAAAAGTGAATATGAGCATGGGCATGTGTTCAGGACCAGACTCTTATCAAACATGTGAAGTTTGGGGCAGATCAGACATTGTATGGCTGAGTTATAACAACTTCCTTTTTCATGGCGAATCATCGAAATTTGACAGGCCGCCACGGACACGCCCTCCAGTGAAAACTCTAGATCTTCGCAATTTAACGTCACAAAGGGCTTTAGATTAGACTGACCAAATTTGATGTGGATCCGAATAAATCTCTGGGAGGAGTTCGTTCAAGTATGACACTTGGAAATGGCAAAAATGACACAAAATTTGCCGGGAAAAATTAAAATAACTTACTTCCTGTTGGGATTTGGATTTCGTACCTGGAGACTTTTTTGTAGGTATTGGTGTGTTGCATGTGTGTGCCGATTTTCATACATGTATGTAAAACGTAGCTCGAGGCAAACTCCGCTGAATGTGTATAAGTGGCGCTGTCGAGCCAATTTACCACACCCACTTCTGAGACCCATATCAGACGTAAATTTTCGCCAGTTCTGATGCGTGTGCAAAGTTTGGTGAGTTTTCGGGCATGTTTAGGCCCTCAAAAATGCGATTCATTTTGGAGAATAATAATAATAAATATAGCTGCAAGCAGCAATTACCGGGGTTCGAGCATTTAAGGCCTTTAAGGTGCTATTCAAAGTTGTTCAAAATGAGATTTGTCATATGATATGAAGATCTAGTGTTTGTGTGAATATATGAGCATTTTTTTTTAGCAATTTGAGACTATTTACCAAAGAAATCCAATACTTTTAAAGCTTATAGCGCCACCTATGGTTTGATCTTCATGAAACTTTGCATGCTTGTTAAGAGTCATCTGACACATGTTCTTACCAATTTTCGGAAAGTTTTGCGTTTTTGTTTAGGTTTTATAGGCTTTTGGTTATATGTGGCCACGGCCCTTTGTAAATGACCCCGTTATAGCTAACCAAAGGACAAAACTCAACATTTTTTTGATAATTATTGATCTAGGGAGTCCAGAAAATATTACTGCGGTGGTGTGCTCAAGATTGAGCGAAAAACCTAGGACTAGTTTGCAAAAGTAGGTTTTTAACATATTTGTGAATATTTCATGAACGACTTTGATTGACAGCAATGGTTCTTGAGGCAAAGTTGTTCATCATGAGGAGATCTATCAAATGATATGAAGATCTAGTGTTTGTATGAATATATGAGCATTTATTTAGCCATTTGAAGCCATTGACCATACACAGCTTGTGTTTTTGAAGCCTTTTTAACTGTTATAGCGTCGCCTATGGTCCGATCTTCACAAAACTTTGCATGCTTGTTAAGAGTCACCTGTCACATGTTCTCACCAATTTTGGTAAAGTTTTGAGTTTTCGTTTAGGTTTTATAGGCTTTTGGATATATGTGGCCACACCCCTTTTCTAAATGACCCCTTTATAGCTAACCAAAGGACAAAATTCCAGATTTTTTTGATAATTATTGATCTAGAGAGTCTGGAGAACTCCGCTGCAGTGGTTTGATCGAGATTGAGCAAAAAACCTAGGACTAGTTCGCAAAAGTAGGTTTTTAACATATTTGTGAATAATTAATGAACGATTTGATTGACAGCAACGGTTCTTGAGGCAAAGCTTCTTGGCATGAGGAGATCTATCAAATGATATGCATATTGTGTAGATGTGTGAAACGCCACGCGATTACAGATCCAAAAAATTCGTTAGCGCCAACTAGTGGCCGATTTCTTTCAAAATTCTTACAGACCTTTAGGGCCATGAGTCGAACATGCCCACCGAGTTTCGTTCCAATCAACCTCCGTTAACTTTGTCTAATGGGTGCTCAAACTTCATTGGCCAATGGCGGCCATGTTTTTTGAGATACGCCAATGTCTTCATAGACACGTGTGCCCCTTTGGTCCAAGAGACTGCATACCAATTTTCAAGTCAATCGGACTAACGGCGGTGTATTTATAGCCAATAATATGTTTTTTCAGTTTTATAGCGCCACCAAGTGGTCAAGCTCCGCAATTTTTTTGATTTGACCAGAGATTAAGCTTATACATATGTGTACCAAGTTTGGTGAAGATATCTCATTCCTTTCAAAAGTTATAGCCATTTTAGTAAAAGTGGCCCCGTCACTTTGGAACGTTTTGGTGGCCCTTTGTGACCGTGAGTGAAAAGTTCAACTTTTTTTTGATAATTATTGATATTCAGTGTCCAGAGAATATTTCTGCACTGGTTTGGTTCCGACTGGGTGAAAAACCTAGGACTAGTTCGCAAAAGTAGGTTTCGGATTCACGTCCATTTTTCGGGGTCAACCGTGCGTCGCAGCTCAAAAATTTTGCACTCCACTTTTGTTTGGGCTGACCCAAGGAACGCAACGATGTAAAGTTTTTGAGTCTACGACAAACGGTTTACGAGCTTAGGCCAATAAACTGATAAATTTTAGTTTTTTGCGCTGTAGCGCCACCTTTAGGCCGATTAGGCTCAGTCTTTGTCAGAATGTCCCCACAGGGAGCTCTACCTTCTGGCCAAGTTTCAAGTCTCTAGGCCTTACGGTTTGGGCTGCCCATTCAGTTTTAGGGGAAAAAAAAAATTATCCTTACAAATAGATAATATAGCTGCAAGCAGCAATTATCGGGGTTCAAGCATTTTAAGGTCTTTAAGGTGGTATGCTTATGGTCTAGGCCAACCTGGATTCATTGCTGACAGTAAAACACATCCAAAATGGAGAATATGCTCACAGAAATACACACAGAAACGAAAAGTTTAAACTAATATATTAATACTGAATAAACATGTTTACACACACACAGACATACATGCATACACATTTTCTTGTACAGATATTTGAAATAAATGATATGGGCCAACACTTTTACTTGCAAGTATTCTCTTTGTAACAGTTTGTGTCTTTTTCAGATTTCACTGTAATCATAATGTGGCATAATTGTAAAAAACTGATATGTCTGTATGAACAAAATTGTAAGCTTTGCCTAAATGTGATTTTAAATGTTATAACAGTGATTTTATAAGTGTTAATCGATCATCAAACCTATTAAAAGCAGTTGTGTTCAGCTGAATAAGCCCATTAGTGGTGTTCTACTGACATCTAGTGGTTATTATTGCAATTTCATGCAATGTCTCATACAAACACTGAGATTTTAAACATCATAACTATTATAGTGTTATTTTTGCCCAGTCTCTCTTAAATTTTACATATTTGTTTACAATGAGATTATTTGTCATTTTTGTCACAGTTTTGAGACGTTGCAAGCTTTCTTTTAAAAATGTTAGGCTTTTGGGTACAGTAGATTTAAAGAACATATTTAATGAACAGTTGGATTGACAGCAATGGTCTTAAACAAAAAATTGTTGAGAATGAGGAGATCTATCATATGGTATGAAGATCTAGTGTTTGTGTGAAAAAATGAGCATTTTTTAGCAATTCGAGGCCAATTACAAAAGAAATGTTGTGTTTTTGAAGCCTTTTTAACTGTTGTAGCACCATCTATGATCCGATGCTATGATTGCTATGGTTTTAGGATGCAGTCCAACCCAAAATATATGGCTAACACTACAGCACATCTATGATGGATCACAAACACACAAACACAGAATATGAAATAGTTAAACTATTATATTAAAGTTCCTTAAGCATTATTACACACACACACACACACACAGACACACATTTTGTTGCACATAAGAGATTTGTGTAGTAAATGGTAGGTGACAAAATGTTTAGTGCAAGTATTTTTAAGATTTTATATATAATTTTCAGGTTTCACTGTAATCATAATCTTGTATTATTGTCAGATATGATATATGTGTTTAAATGAAGTGTTAAACTTTGACTAAATGTGATTTGAAATGTTATAACAGTGATTTAGTCTGCATGAATTGAAATGAATGGAAAACAATCTGTGAATAGCACTGTTCATTTCAATGAGCCATTAGTGGTCTTCTACTGCCATCTAGTGGTTATAGTTGTAATTTCATGACATTTTAAAGAGATGCATTGTTTTTAAGCTTTATAACTGTTACATTGCCTTTTTTGCCTGATGTCTTTAAAATACAGGCTTGTTTAGAATCATATGATGATGATTTGACTTAGGTTTGTGAAATTTTCTTTTCTTTTAGGTTTTATAGACTCGGGTACAGTAGATCATGATCTTATTATTAAGAGGCTATCTAAATGGTAGGGATGTGACGAGACCAGTCGGATTTCGCGAGATCTCGTGACAGTATCCTCCCACAACATTTTGCCATGTTTACATTAGAGCTGCACTATTAATCCTTAAAATATTGAGGTGTCGATTCAAACACCCATGCAATCTTATTCCTAAATGACAATGAGTTATCTATGTCTATTAGGACTGTTTCACATCGCCAGTGTCAGTGGAGCGTGAGAAACACGTTTTGTCGCTGCCATGTTAATGAATCAGAAGATCGGAGTAAATGTGAACAACACAAACAGTCTTTTCAACCACATTATAATCATTATTTCTGTGTTACAGATATTTAAATAATAGAAGTACTGGGATAAAAGTTTATAGTTTGGGTATAAACACTTATTGTCTACAGTAGCGATAAAAACCAAAGTATTTTAACACGTGTATCTATTGTAACGCTGATCCTCTTCCGCCAGGAGGTGGCGACAACTGCCCGTTTAAAAAAAAAGTATGTCATTGAATCATTCATTCAGGAGATTTCAATAGTCAAACAAGTCTTAATGAAGTGAGACACTGTCTCCTTTATTGAATGTTTTTTTTTATTATTTGGTTTAAATGAATATATGTTTTTAAAAGGAACCACTAGTAAATTGTTATTTTGTTTAGTTTTCTAATCTTTTTTCTCCAGAATCGTGAGAGAATCGTAATCTCCCATTTATAAAAAACAACTACGATTCTCAATTTATCCAGAATCATGAAGCTCTTGTTTAAATGTTGTTTATTACTGCATATTATTCATTAAATTTGAAGTTTAATTTCATAAAGTTAAAAATGCACCTTAATTTTTTTTTGCATTTTGTGTTTTTCAGTTGAATAAAAGACTATTTTCCCTATATATTTCATTATTGAGGATTTCTTAAGAAAAGTGTAAAAATCTTGTCTCGTCTCGTTCTTGTGAACCCAATCTCCTGTCTCGTCTCGTCTCATGGGATTAGTGTCTCGTCACACCCCTACTAAATGGCTATCTAAATGCAATTAGCATTTATTTAACCATTTGAAGCCATTTACCATACACACCTTGTGTTTTTGAAGCCTTTTTAACTGCTATAGCGCCACCTATGGTCCTATCTTCACGAATCTTTGCATGCTTGTTAAGAATCATCTGACACATGTTCTCACCAATTTTCGTAAAGTTTTGAGTTTTTGTTTTGGTTTGATAGGCTTTTGGGTATATGTGGCCACGCCTCTTTTGTAAATGGCCCCATTACAGCTAACTAAAGGACAAAATTCAACATTTTTTAAATAATTTTTGATCTAGAGAGTCCAGAGAACATTACTGCAGTGGTTTGATCGAGATCGGGCAAAAAACCTAGGACTAGTTCGCAAAAGTAGGTTTTTAACATATTTGTGAATAATTATTGCACGATTTGATTGACAGCAATGGTTCTTGAGGCAAAGTTTCTCAGCATGAGGAGATCTATCAAATGACACGCATATTGTGTGGATGTGTGAAACGCCACGCGATTACAGAGACAAAAAATTCGTTAGCGCCAACTAGTGGCCGATTTCTTTCAAAATTCTTACAGACCTTTAGGGCCATGAGTCGAACATGCCCAGTGAGTTTTGTTCCGATCGGCCTCCGTTAACCTTGTCTAATAGGTGCTCAAACTTCATTGGCCGATAGCGGCCATGTTTTTTGAGATACGCCAATGTCCTCATAGACCCTTATGGCACGTTGGACAGAGACACTGCATACCAATTTTCAGGTCGATCGGACCAACGATTGCGTAGTTATAGTCATTTTTATGTTTTTTCAAGCTTACAGCGCCACCAAGTGGCAGAGCTGTGCAATTTTTTTTATTTGACCAAAGATTGAGCTTATACACATGTGTATCGAGTTTGGTGAAGATATCTCTTTTGGTTCATGAGTTATAGCCATTTTAGTAAAAATGGCCCCCCACCTGACAAACTTTTTGGGGCCCTTTCGCAACGATGAGTCAAAATTTTACATTTTTTTGATAATTATTGATATTCACTGTCCAGAGAACATTTCTGTACTGGTTTGGTTCCGATCGGGCGAAAAACCTAGGACTAGTTCGCAAAAGTAGGTTTTGAATTTACTTCAAAATGGCGGAAAAACCGGGCACCGTAGAGCGAATCTGATTTTTTAGGCTTTTTATCGCCTTGACCCAAGGATTCCAAATATCAAATTTTGTGAGTCTATGACAAACGGTCTAGGAGCTATGTGCATTTTTGCATTTTTGATCACTGTAGCGCCACCTATAGGCCAATTGGGCCGGTTCTTTGCGCCTGAGTAGCGAGGGTGACTACTACCTTCTGACCAAGTTTCAGCTCTCTAGGCCTTACGGTTTGGGCTGCACGATCAGTTTTAGGGAAGAATAATAATAAAAAATATAGCTGCAAGCAGCAATTATCGGGGTTCGAGCATTTTAAGGTCTTTAAGGTGGTATTCTTAGGGTCTAGGCCAACCTGGATTCATGGCTGACTGTAAAACACATCCAAAATGGAGAATATGCTCACAGAAATACACACACAGAAACGAAAAGTTTAAACTAATATATTAATACTGAATAAACATGTTTACACACATAGAGACACACATGTACACACATTTTCTTGTACAGATATTTGAAATAAATGATATGGGCCAACACTTTTACTTGCAAGTATTCTCTTTGTAACAGTTTGTGTCTTTTTCAGATTTCACTGTAATCATAATGTGGCATAACTGTAAAAAACTGATATGTCTGTATGAACAAAATTGTAAGCTTTGTCTAAATGTGATTTTAAATGTTATAACAGTGATTTTATAAGTGTTAATCGATCATCAAACCTATTAAAAGCAGTTGTGTTCAGCTGAATAAGCCCATTAGTGGTCTTCTACTGACATCTAGTGGTTATTATTGCAATTTCATGCAATGTCTCATACAAACACTGAGATTTTAAACATCATAACTATTATAGTGTTATTTTTGCCCAGTCTCTCTTAAATTTTGCATAATTGTTTAGAATGAGATGATTTGTCATTTTTGTCACAGTTTTGAGATGTTGCAAGCTTTCTTTTAAAAATGTTAGGCTTTTGGGTACAGTAGATTTAAAGAACATATTTAAAGAACAGTTGGATTGACAGCAATGGTCTTAGACAAAAAATTGTTGAGAATGAGGAGATCTATCATATGGTATGAAGATCTAGTGTTTGTGTGAAAAAAATGAGCATTTTTTAGCAATTCGAGGCCAATTACAATAGAAATGTTGTGTTTTTGAAGCCTTTTTAACTGTTATAGCACCATCTATGATCCGATGCTATGGTTGCTATGGTTTTAAAATGCAGTCCAACCCAAAATATATGGCTAACACTACAGCACATCTATGATGGATCACAAACACACAAACACAGAAAATGAAATAGTTAAACTATTATATTAAAGTTCATTAAGCATTATTACACACACACACACACATTTTGTTGCACATAAGAGATTTGTGCATTAAATGGTAGGTGACAAAACGTTTAGTGCAAGTCTTTTTAAGATTTTATATATAGTTTTCAGGTTTCACTGTAATCATAATCTTGTATTATTGTCAAATATGATATATGTGTTTAAATGAAGTGTTAAACTTTGACTAAATGTGATTTGAAATGTTATATAGTGCTTTAGTCTTTGCATGAATTGAAATGAATGGAAAATCTGTGAATAGCACTATTCATTTCAATGAGCCATTAGTGGTCTTCTACTGCCATCTAGTGGTTATAGCTGTAATTTCATGACATTTTAAAGAGCGATGCATAGTTTTTGAGCTTTATAACTGTTACATTGCCTTTTTTTGTCTGATGTCTTTAAAATGCAGGCTTTTTTAGAATCATATGATGATGATTTGACTTAGGTTTGTGAAATTTTCTTTTCTTTTAGGCTTTATAGACTCGGGTACAGTAGATCATGATCTTATTATCTAAATGGTAGGGATGTGACGAGACCAGTCGGATTTCGCGAGATCTTGTGACAGTATCCTCCTACAACATTTTACCATGTTTACATTAGAGCTGCACTATCAAAATATTAAAATATCGAGGTATTGATTCAAACACCCACGTGATCTTATTCCTAAATGACAACGATTTATCTATGTCTATTAGTACTGTTTCACATCGCCAGTGTCAGTGGAGCGTGAGAAGCAGGTTTTGTCACTGCTCATGTTAGTGAATCAGAAGGTCGGAGTAAATGTGAACGCAGAAAGAGCAACACAAACAGTCTTTTCAACCACATTATAATAATTATTTCTGTGTTACAGATATTTAAATAATAAAAGTACTGGGATAAAAGTTTGTAGTTTGTAGTTTGTCTACAGTAGCGATGAAAACGAAAGTATTTTAACACATGTATCTATTGTAACGCTTATGCTCTTCCGCCAGCAGGTGGCGACAACTGCCCGTTTAAAAAAAAAAAGTATGTCATTAAATCATTCATTCAGGAGATTTCAATAGTCAAACAAGTCTTAATGAAGTGACACACTGTCTCCTTTATTGAATGTTTTTTTTTATTATTTTGTTTAAATGAATATATGTTTTTAAAAGACTTAAGCAATTAACAGTTTGTCAGAACCACTAGTAAATTGTTATTTTGTTTAGTTTTTTTAATCTTTTTTTCTCCAGAATCATGAGAGAATCGTAATCTCCCATTTATAAAAAACAACTAGGATTCTCAATCTAAATGCAAATGTTAAACTTTTTTTTTTTTTTTTTTTTGGATAAATGTTTATCTAGAGAGTCCCGGCAATTTTACTGCAGTGGATTTATTGATTTTGAGTTAAACACCTAGAACTAGTTCACAAAAGTAGGTTTTTTTAAATTATATGAAATATTTAAAGAACAGTTGGATTGACATTAATGGTCCAAGAGTCAAAGTTGTTCATCATTAGGAGATCTATCAAATGATAGGAAGATGTAGTTTTTGTGTGAATATATGAGCATTTATTTAGCCATTTGAAGCCATTTACCATACACAGCTTGTGTTTTTGAAGCCTTTTTAACTGTTATAGTGCCACCTATGGTCCGATCTTAACGAAACATTGCATGCTTGTTAAGAATGATCTGACACATGTGCTCACCAATTTCCTTAACGTTTTGAGTTTTCGTTTTGGTTTTATAAGCTTTTAGGTATATGTGGCCAAGCCCCTATTGTAAATGACCCCGTTATAGCTAACAGAAGGACAAAATTCAACATTTTTTTTGATAATTATTGATCTAGAGAGTCCAGAGAATATGACTGCAGTGGTTTGATCAAGATTGAGCGAAAAACCTAGGACTAGTTCGCAAAAGTAGGTTTTTGACATATTTGTGAATATTTAATGAACGATTTGATTGACAGCAAGGCTTCTTGAGGCAAAGTTGTTCATCATGAGGAGATCTATCAAATGATATGCATACTGTGTGGATTTGTGAAACACCACGTGATTACAGAGACATAGAACTCATTAGTGCCAACTAGTGGCCGATTTCTTTCAAAATTCTTACAGACCTTTACGGCCATGAGTCGAATATGCCCAGTGAGTTTCGTTCCGTTCGGCCTCCGTTAACCTTGTCTAATAGGTGCTCAAAATTCATTGGTCGATGGCGGCCATGTTTTTTGAGATACACCAATGTCCTTATAGACCCTTATGGCACATTGGACAGAGACACTGCATACCAATTTTCAGGTTGATTGGTCTGACGGTTGCGAAGTTATAGCCATTTTTATATTTTTTCTCTATTATAGCGCCACCAAGTGGTCAAGCTCCACAATTTTCTGGATTTGACCAAAGGCTGAGCTTTTACATATGTGTGCTGAGTTTGGTGATGATTTGTCATTCTGTTCCAAAGTTATAGCCTTTTTACTAACAGTGGCCCCGCCTCTTTTGGACGTTTTGGCGCCCCTTTGCCACTGTGAGTCAAAAGTTTAACTTTTTTTTTTGATAATTATTGATCTAGGGAGTCTGGAGAACTGTGCTGCAGCGGTTTGAACGAGATTGAGTGAATAACCTAGGACTAGTTTGCAAAAGTAGGTTTTTCACATATTTGTAACTATGTAATAAACGACTTGATTGACAGCAATGGCTCTTGAGGCAAAGTTGCTCAGCATGAGGAGCTCTATCATATGGTATGAAGTTCTAGTTTTTCTGTGATTATATGAGCATGTTATAGCAATTTAAGGCAATTTACTTTTGAAATTTCGTGTTGTTGAAACCTTTTTAACTGTCATAGCGCCACCTATGGTCCGATCTCGATGAAATTTTACATGCTTCTTAAGAGTCATCTGACACATGTTTTCTCCAACTTTTGTAAAGTTTTGAGTTTTTGTTTAGGTTTTATAGGCTTTTGGGTATATGTGGCCACGCCCTTTTTCTAAATGACCCCGTTATAGCTAACCAAAGGACAAAATTCCACATTTTTTTGATAATTATTGATCTAGAGAGTCTGGAGAACTGCGCTGCAGTGGTTTGATCGAGATTGAGCGAAAAACCTAGGACTAGTTCGCAAAAGTAGGTTTTTCACATATTTGTGAATAATTAATGAACGGTTTGATTGACAGCAATGGTTCTTGAGGCAAAGTTGTTCATCATGAGGAGATCTATCAAATGATATGCATATTGTGTGGATGTGTGAAACACTGCGTGATTACAGAGGCAAAAAACTTGTTAGCGCCAACTAGTGGCCGATTTGTTTCAAAATTCTTACAGACGTTTAGGGCCATGAGTCAAACATGCCCAGTGAGTTTCGTTCCGATCGGCCTCCGTTAACTTTGTCTAATGGGTGCTCAAACTTCGTTGGTCGATGGCAGCCATGTTTTTTTGAGATACGCAAATATTCTCATAGACCCGTATGACATATTGGTCAGAGACACTGCATACCAATTTTCAGGTTGATTGGACTGACGGTTGCAAAGTTATAGTCATTTTTATGTTTTTTCAGGCTTATAGCGCCACCAAGTGGCAGAGCTGTGCAATTTTTGTTATTTGACCAAAGATTGAGCTTATACACATGTGTACCGAGTTTGGTGAAGATATCTCATTCCATTCAAAAGTTATAGCCAAATGTAAGAATTTGCTAACGTTAGCATTGAACGTTTTGGCTTTCCTATTTGACCGTGAGTCAAAATTTCAACTTTTTTTTGATAATTATTGATATTCACTGTCCAGAGAATATTTCAGCACTGGTTTGGTTCCGATCCACTGAAAAACCTAGGACTAGTTCGCAAAAGTAGGTTTCGGACATAACGCCATTTTGCGGAAAAACCGGGCCTCGTACGAAAAATCTGCGCCAGTGCACTTTTGTGCGTATTGATCCAAGGATCGCAACAATGTAAATTTTTTGAGTCTACGACAAGAATTGTACGAGCTATGGCCAAAAATGTAAAAAAAGTTAGTTTTTTGCGCTGTAGCGCCACCTTTAGGCCGATTGGGGCGGTTCTTTGTGCCTGAGTAGCGAGGGTGACTACTACCTTCTGACCAAGTTTCAGCTCTCTAGGCCTTACGGTTTGGGCTGCACGATCAGTTCTAGGGAAGAATAATAATAATAATAATAAATATAGCTGCAAGCAGCAATTACCGGGGTTCGAGCATTTAAGGCCTTTAAGGTGCTATGCAAAGTTTTTCAAAATGAGATTTGTCATATGATATGAAGATCTAGTGTTTGTGTGAATGTATGAGCAATTTTTTAGCAATTTGAGATGATTTACCATAGAAATCCAGTGTTTTTGAAGCTTATAGCGCCACCTATTGTCCAATCTTTACGAAACATTGCATGCTTGTTAAGAGTCATCTGACACATGTTCTTACCAATTTTTGGAAAGTTTTGAGTTTTTGTTTAGTTTTTATAGGCTTTTGTGTGTATGTGGCCACACCCCTTTTCTAAATGACCCCTTTATAGCTAACCAAAGGACAAAATTCCAGATTTTTTTGATAATTATTGATCTAGAGAGTCTGGAGAACTCCGCTGCAGTGGTTTGATCGAGATTGAGCGAAAAACCTAGGACTAGTTCGCAAAAGTAGGTTTTTAACATATTTGTGAATAATTAATGAACGATTTGATTGACAGCAATGGTTCTTGAAGCAAAGTTGTTAATCATGAGGAGATCTATCAAATGATATGCATATTGTGTGGATGTGTGAAACACCACGTGATTACAGAGGCAAAAAAGTCGTTAGCACCAACTAGTGGCCGATTTCTTTCAAAATTCTTACAGACCTTTAGGGCCATGAGTCGAACATGCCCACCGAGTTTCGTTCCAATCGACCTCCGTTAACCTTGTCAAATAGGTGCTCAAACTTCATTGGCCAATGGCGGCCATGTTTTTTGAGATACGCCAATGTCCTCATAGACACTTGTGCCCCTTTGGTCCAAGAGACTGCATACCAATTTTCAAGTCAATCGGACTAACGGCGGTGTATTTATAGCCAATAATATGTTTTTTTCTTTTTATAGCGCCACCAAGTGGTCAAGCTCCGCAATTTTTTTGATTTGACCAAAGATTAAGCTTATACATAGGTGTACCAAGTTTGGTAAAGATATCTCATTCCTTTCAAAAGTTATAGCCATTTTAGTAAAAGTGGCCCCGTCATTTTGGAAAGTTTTGGTGGCCCTTTGTGACCGTGAGTGAAAAGTTCAACTTTTTTTGATAATTATTGATATTCAGTGTCCAGAGAATATTTCTGCACTGGTTTGGTTCCGATTGGGTGAAAAACCTAGGACTAGTTCGCAAAAGTAGGTTTCGGATTCACGTCCATTTTTCGGGGTCAACCGTGCGTCGCAGCTCAAAAATTTTACACTCCACTTTTGTTCGGGCTGACCCAAGGAACGCAACGATGTAAAGTTTTTGAGTCTACGACAAACGGTTTACGAGCTTAGGCCAATAAACTGATAAATTTTAGTTTTTTGCGCTGTAGCGCCACCTTTAGGCCGATTAGGCTCAGTCTTTGTCAGAATGTCCCCACAGGGAGCTCTACCTTCTGGCCAAGTTTCAAGTCTCTAGGCCTTACGGTTTGGGCTGCCCATTCAGTTTTAGGGGAAAAAAAAAATTATCCTATCAATTACAAATAGATAATATAGCTGCAAGCAGCAATTACCGGGGTTCGAGCATTTAAGGCCTTTGAGGTGGTATGCAAATTTGTTCAGAATGAGGTGATATATCATACAGACAGAAGTGTAAGATCTAGTGTTTGTGTGAATAGATGAGCATTTTTTAACAATTTGAGGCCATTTACCATAGAAATCTTGTTTTTAAAGCCTTTTTAACTGTTATAGCGCCACCTATGCTCCGATCTCCATGAAACTTTGCATGCTTGTTAAGAATCATCTGACACATGATTTCTCCAATTTTCATAACGTTTTGAGTTTTTGTTTAGGTTTTATAGGCTTTTGGATATATGTGGCCACTCCCCTTTTCTAAATGACCCCGTTATAGCTAACCAAAGGACAAAATTCAACATGTTTTTGATAATTATTGATCTAGAGAGTCCAGAGAACATTACTGCAGTGGTTTGATCGAGATTGAGTGAAAAACCTAGGACTAGTTCGCAAAAGTAGGTTTTTCACATATTTGTGAATAATTAATGAACGGTTTGATTGACAGCAATGGTTCTTGAGGCAAAGTTGTTCATCATGAGGAGATCTATCAAGTGATATGCATATTGTGTGGATGTGTGAAACACCACGTGATTACAGAGGCAAGAAATTCGTTAGCGCCAACTAGTGGCCGATTTCTTTTAAAATTCTTACAGACCTTTAGGACCATGAGTCGAACATGCCCAGTGAGTTTTGTTCCGATCGGCCTCAGTTAACCTTGTCTAATAGGTGCTCAAAATTCATAGGTCGATGGCGGCCATGTTTTTTGAGATACGCCAATGTTCTCATAGACCCTTATGGCACATTGGACAGAGACACTGCATACCATTTTTCAGGTTGATTGGACTGACGGTTGCGACGTTATAGCCATTTTTATATTTTTTCTCTATTATAGCGCCCCCAAGTGGTCAAGCTCCGCAATTTTTTGGATTTGACCAAAGGCTGAGCTTTTACATAAGTGTTCTGAGTTTGGTGATGATATGTCATTCTGTTCCAAAGTTATAGCCTTTTTACTAAAAGTGGCCCCGCCTCTTTTGAACGTTTTGGCGCCCCTTTGCGACCGTGAGTCAAAAGTTTAATTTTTTTTTTGATAATTATTGATCTACGGAGTCTGGAGAACTGTGCTGCAGTGGTTTGATCGAGATTGAGTGAATAACCTAGGACTAGTTCGCAAAAGTAGGTTTTTCACATATTTGTGAATATGTAATAAACGACTTGATTGACAGCAATGGTTCTTGAGGCAAAGTTGCTCAGCATGAGAAGATCTATCATATGGTATGAAGATCTTGTGTTTCTGTGATTATATGAGCATGTTATAGCAATTTAAGGTTATTTATTTTTGAAATTTTGTGTTTTTGAAGCCTTATTAAATGTCATAGCGCCACCTATGGTCCGATCTCCATAAAATTTTACATGCTTGTTAAGAGTCATCTGACACATGTTTTCTCCAACTTTTGTAAAGTTTTGAGTTTTTGTTTAGGTTTTATAGGCTTTTGGATATATGTGGCCACGCCCCTTTTCTAAATGACCCCGTTATAGCTGACCAAAGCACAAAATTCAACATTTTTTTGATAATTATTGATCTAGAGAGTCCAGAGAATATTACTGCAGTGGTTTGATCGAGATTGACCAAAAAACCTAGGACTAGTTCGCAAAAGTAGGTTTTTCACATATTTGTGAATAATTAATGAATGATTTGATTGACAGCAATGGTTCTTGAGGCAAAGTTGCTCAGCATGTGGAGATCTATCAAATGATATGCATATTGTGTGGATGTGTGAAACACCACATGAGTGAGGCACGTTAGAGGGGCAAAAAACTCGTTAGCGCCAACTAGTGGCCGATTTGTTTCAAAATTCTTACAGACCTTTAGGGCCATGAGTCGAATATGCCCAGTGAGTTTCGTTCCGATCAGCCTCTGTTAACCTTGTCTAATGGGTGCTCAAACTTCGTTGGCCGATGGCGGCCATGTTTTTTGAGATACGCCAATGTCCTCATAGACCCTTATGGCACATTGGACAGAGACACTGCATACCAATTTTCAGGTCGATCAGACTAACGATTGCATAGTTATAGTCAATTTATGTTTTTTCAGGCTTATAGCGCCATCAAGTGGCAGAGCTGTGCAATTTTTTTTATTTGACCAAAGATTCTGCTTATACACATGTGTACCGAGTTTGGTGAAGATATCTCATTTGGTTCATGAGTTATAGCCATTTTAGTAAAAATGGTCCTCCACCTGACAAACTTTTTGGGGCCCTTTCGCAACGATGAGTCAAAATTTCAACTTTTTTTGATAATTATTGATATTCAGTGTCCAGAGAACATTTCTGCACTGGTTTGGTTCCGATCGGGTGAAAAACCTAGGACTAGTTCGCAAAAGTAGGTTTCGGACATTCGGCCATTTTGCGGAAAAACGGTACGTCCTAGAGCCCAAATTGCACCTGTGCACTTTTGTGCGTATTGACCCAAGGATTGCAACAATGTAAAGTTTTTGAGTCTACGACAAAAATTGTACGAGCTAGGGCCAAAAATGTAAAAAATTTTTGTTTTTTGCGCTGTAGCGCCACCTTTAGGCCGATTTGGGCGAGACTTTGTCAGAACGTCCCCACGGGGAGCTCTACCTTTTGCCCAAGTTTCAGCTCTCTAGGCCTTACGGTTTGGTCTGCACGATCAGTTTTAGCGGAAAATAATAATAATAATAATAATAATAAAAAAAATCCTTACAATTACAATAGGGTTTCAGTGCTACGCACTCGAACCCCTAATAATAAAAAAAATCCTAACAATTACAATAGGGTTTCAGCGCTACGCGCTCGAACCCCTAAATATAGCTGCAAGCAGCAATTATCGGGGTTCGAGCATTTTAAGGTCTTTAAGGTGGTATGCTTATTGTCTAGGCCAACCTGGATTCATGGCTGACAGTAAAACACATCCAAAATGGAGAATATGCTCACAGAAATACACACACAGAAACGAAAAGTTTAAACTAATATATTAATACTGAATAAACATGTTTACACACAGAGAGACATACATGCATACACATTTTCTTGTACAGATATTTGAAATAAATGATATGGGCCAACACTTTTACTTGCAAGTATTCTCTTTGTAACAGTTTGTCTTTTTCAGATTTCACTGTAATCATAATGTGGCATAATTGTAAAAAACTGATATGTCTGTATGAACAAAATTGTAAGCTTTGCCTAAATGTGATTTTAAATGTTATAACAGTGATTTTATAAGTGTTAATCGATCATCAAACCTATTAAAAGCAGTTGTGTTCAGCTAAATAAGCCCATTAGTGGTCTTCTACTGACATCTAGTGGTTATTATTGCAATTTCATGCAATGTCTTATACAAACACTGAGATTTTAAACATCATAACTATTATAGTGTTATTTTTGCCCAGTCTCTCTTAAATTTTACATATTTGTTTAGAATGAGATCATTTGTCATTTTTGTCACAGTTTTGAGACGTTGCAAGCTTTCTTTTAAAAATGTTAGGCTTTTGGGTACAGTAGATTTAAAGAACATATTTAAAGAACAGTTGGATTGACAGCAATGGTCTTAAACAAAAAAATGTTGAGAATGAGGAGATCTATCATATGGTATGAAGATCTAGTGTTTGTGTGAAAAAATGAGAATTTTTTAGCAATTCGAGGCCAATTACGATAGAAATGTTGTGTTTTTGAAGCCTTTTTAACTGTTGTAGCACCATCTATGATCCGATGCTATGTTTGCTATGGTTTTAGGATGCAGTCCAACCCAAAATATATGGCTAACACTACAGCACATCTATGATTGACAATACAATCACAAACACAGAATATGAAATAGTTAAACTATTATATTAAAGTTCCTTAAGCATTATTACACACACACACACACACACACACACACACACACATTTTGTTGCACATAAGAGATTTGTGTATTAAATGGTAGGTGACAAAATGTTTAGTGCAAGTATTTTTAAGATTTTATATATAATTTTCAGGTTTCACTGTAATCATAATCTTGTATTATTGTCAAATATGATATATGTGTTTAAATGAAGTGTTAAACTTTGACTAAATGTGATTTGAAATGTTATAACAGTGATTTAGTCTTTGCATGAATTGAAATGAATGGAAAACAATCTGTGAATAGCACTGTTCATTTCAATGAGCCATTAGTGGTCTTCTACTGCCATCTAGTGGTTATAGTTGTAATTTCATGACATTTTAAAGAGATGCATTGTTTTTAAGCTTTATAATTGTTACATTGCCTTTTTTGCCTGATGTCTTTAAAATGCAGGCTTGTTTAGAATCATATGATGATGATTTGACTTAGGTTTGTGAAATTTTCTTTTCTTTTAAGTTTTATAGACTGGGGTACAGTAGATCATGATCTTATTATCTAAATGGTAGGGATGTGACGAGACCAGTCGGATTTCGCGAGATCTCGTGACAGTATCCTCCTACAACATTTTACCATGTTTACATTAGAGCTGCACTATTAAAATATTAAAATATGGAGGTGTCGATTCAAACACCCACGCGATCTTATTCCTAAATAACAACGAGTTATCTATGTCTATTAGGATTGTTTCACATCGCCAGTGTCAGTGGAGCGTGAGAAGCAGGTTTTGTCGCTGCTCATATTAATGAATCAGAAGGTCGTAGTAAATGTGAACGCAGAAAGAGCAACACAAACAGTCTTTTCAACCACATTATAATCATTATTTCTGTGTTACAGATATTTAAATAATAGAAGTACTGGGATAAAACTTTATAGTTTGGGTATAAACACTTATTGTCTACAGTAGCGATGAAAACGAAAGTATTTTAACACGTGTATCTATTGTAACGCTGATCCTCTTCCGCCAGCAGGTGGCGACAACTGCCCGTTTAAAAAAAAAGTATGTCATTAAATCATTCATTCAGGAAATTTCAAACAAATCTTAATGAAGTGAGACACTGTCTCCTTTATTGAATGTTTTTTTTTGTTTAAATGAATATATGTTTTTAAAAGACTTAAGCAATGAACAGTTTGTCAGAACCACTAGTAAATTGTTATTTTGTTTAGTTTTCTAATCTTTTTTCTCCAGAATCGTGAGAGAATCGTAATCTCCCATTTATAAAAAACAACTAGGATTCTCAATTTATCCAGAATCATGAAGCTCTTGTTTAAATGTTGTTTATTACTGCATATTATTCATTAAAATTGAAGTTTAATTTCATAAAGTTCAAAATGCACCTTAATTTTTTTGCATTTTGTGTTTTTCAGTTGAATAAAAGACTATTTTCCCTATATATTTCATCATTGAGGACTTCTTAAGAAAAGTTTAAAAATCTTGTCTCGTCTCGTTCTCGTGAACCCAATAGTTACACCCAATTAGTGTCTCGTCACACCCCTACTAAATGGCTAAATGGCTAAATCTAAATGCAAATGTTTAACTTTTTTTTTTTTTTTTGATAAATGTTTATCTAGAGAGTCCGGGCAATTTTACTGCAGTGGTTTTATTGATTTTAAGTTAAACACCTAGAAATAGTTCCCAAAAGTAGTTTTTTAAATAATATGAAATATTTAAAGAACAGTTGGATTGACGTTAATGGTCCAAGAGTCAAAGTTGTTCATCATTAGGAGATCTATCAAATGATATGAAGATCTAGTGTTTGTGTGAATATATGAGCATTTATTTAGCCATTTGAAGCCATTTACCATACACAGCTTATGTTTTTGAAGTCTTTTTAACTGTTATAGCGCCAACTATGGTCCGATCTTTACGAAACTTTGCATGCTTGTTAAGAAGCATCTGGCACATGTTTTCTCCAACATTTGTAAAGTTTTGAGTTTTTGTTTAGGATTTATAGGCTTTTGGGTATATGTGGCCACGCCCCTTTTCTAAATGACCCCGTTATAGCTAACCAAAGGACAAAATTCAACATTTTTTTGATAATTATTGATCTAGAGTGTCTGGAGAACTGTGCTGCAGTGGTTTGATCAAGATTGAGTAAAAAACCTAGGACTAGTTCGCAAAAATAGGTTTTTCACATATTTGTGAATAATTAATGAACGGTTTGATTGACAGCAATGGTTCTTGAGGCAAAGTTGTTCATCATGAGGAGATCTAACAAATGATATGCATATTGTGTGGATGTGTGAAACACCACTTGATTACAGAGCCATAAAACTCGTTAACGCCAACTAGTGGCCGATTTGTTTCAAAATTTGTACAGACCTTTAGGGCCATGAGTCGAATATGCCCAGTGAGTTTCGTTCCGTTCGGCCTCCGTTAACCTTGTCTAATAGGTGCTCAAAAGTCATTGATCGATGGCGGCCATGTTTTTTGAGATACGCAAATGTTCTCATAGACCCTTATGACACATTGGACAGAGACACTGCATACCAATTTTCAGGTTGATTGGACTGACAGTTGCGAAGTTATAGCCATTTTTATGTTTTTTCTCTATTATAGCGCCACCAAGTGGTCAAGCTCCGCATTTTTTTTGATTTGACCAAAGGCTGAACTTTTACACATGTGTTCTGAGTTTGGTGATGATATGTCATTCTGTTCCAAAGTTATAGCCTTTTTACTAAAAGTGGCCCCGCCTCTTTTGAACGTTTTGGCGCCCCTTTGCGACTGTGAGTCAAAAGTTGAACTTTTTTTTGATAATTATTGATGTAGGGAGTCGGGAGAACTGTGCTGCAGTGGTTTGATCGAGATTGAGTGAATAACCTAGGACTAGTTCGCAAAAGTAGGTTTTTCACATATTTGTGATTATGAAATAAACGACTTGATTGACAGCAAAGGTTCTTGAGGCAAAGTTGCTCAGCATGAGGAGATCTATCAAATGGTATGTAAGTTCTAGTGTTTCTGTGATTATATGAGCATGTTATAGCAATTTAAGGCAATTTACTTTTGAAATTTTGTGTTTTTGAAGCCTTTTTAACTGTCATAGCGCCACCTATGCTCCGATCTCAATGAAATTTTACATGCTTCTTAAGAGTCATCTGACACATGTTTTTTCCAACTTTTGTAAAGTTTTGAGTTTTTGTTTAGGTTTTATAGGCTTTTGGGTATATGTGGCCACGCCCCTTTTCTAAATGACCCCGTTATAGCTACCCAAAGGACAAAATTCCACATTTTTTTGATAATTATTGATCTAGAGAGTCTGGAGAACTGCGCTGCAGTGGTTTGATCGAGATTGAGGGAAAAACCTAGGACTAGTTCGCAAAAATAGGTTTTTCACATATTTGTAAATAATTAATGAATGATTTGATTGACAGCAATGGTTCTTGAGGCAAAGTTGCTCAGCATGTGGAGATCTATCAAATGATATGCATATTGTGTGGATGTGTGAAACACCACGTGAGTGAGGCACATTAGAGAGGCAAAAAACTCATTAGCGCCAACTAGTGGCCGATTTGTTTCAAAATTCTTACAGACCTTTACGGACATGAGTCGAATATGCCCAGTGAGTTTCGTTCCGATCGGCCTCCGTTAACCTTGTCTAACAGGTGCTCAAACTTCGTTGGCCGATGGCGGCCATGTTTTTTGAGATATGCCAATGTCCTTATAGACCCTTATGGCACATTGGACAAAGACACTGCATACCAAATTTTAGGTCGATCGGGCTAACGGTTGCGTAGTTATAGCCATTTTCGTGTTTTTTCCCCTTATAGCGCCACCAAGTGGCAGAGCTGTGCAATTTTTTTTATTTGACCAAAGATTGAGATTATACACATTTGTACCGAGTTTGGTGAAGATATCTCATTTGGTTCATGAGTTACAGCCATTTGACTAAAAGTGGCCCCGCCTCTTTCAAACATTTTGGCATCCCTTTGCGACCGTGAGTCAAAATCTCAATGTTTTTTGATAATTATTGATCTTCACTGACCAGTGAACATTTCTGCACTGGTTTGGTTCCGATCGGGTGAAAAACCTAGGACTAGTTCGCAAAAGTAGGTTTTGGACAAATTTCAAAATGGCGGAAAAATTTGCATACCGGAAATGAAATCGGAGATAGCCATTTTGTTTTGATTGAGCCAAGGATTACAATGATATAAGGCACTTGAGTCTAGGACAAACGGTCTAGCAGTTATGAGCAGTTTCGCGTTGTTGATCGCTGTAGCGCCCCCGTTAGGCCGATTGCGCCAGATCTTTGCGCCTGAGTAGCGAGGAGGACTACTACCTTCTGACCAAGTTTCAGCTCTCTAGGCCTTACGGTTTGGGCTGCACGATCAGTTCTAGGGCGGAATAATAATAATAATAATAATAATAATAAATATAGCTGCAAGCAGCAATTACCGGGGTTCGAGCATTTAAGGCCTTTAAGGTGCTATGCAGTTTTTCAAAATGAGATTTGTCAGATGATATGAAGATCTAGAGTTTGTGTAAATATATGAGCATTTTTTTAGCAATTTGAGATCATTTACCATAGAAATCCAGTGTTTTTGAAGCTTATAGCACCACCTATTGTCCAATCTTCACGACACGTTGCATGCTTGTTAAGAGTCATCTGACACATGTTCTTACCAATTTTCGGAAAGTTTTGAGTTTTTGTTTAGGTTTTATAGGCTTTTGTGTATATGTGGCCACACCCCTTTTCTAAATGACCCCTTTATAGCTAACCAAAGGACAAAATTCCAGATTTTTTTGATAATTATTAATCTAGAGCGTCTGGAGAACTCCGCTGCAGTGGTTTGATCGAGATTGAGTAAAAAAACTTGGACTAGTTCGCAAAAGTAGGTTTTTAACATATTTGTGAATAATTAATGAACGATTTGATTGACAGCAACGGTTCTTCAGGCAAAGCTTCTCAGCATGAGGAGATCTATCAAATGATATGCATATTGTGTAGATGTGTGAAACGCCACGCGATTACAGATCCAAAAAAGTCGTTAGCGCCAACTAGTGGCCGATTTCTTTCAAAATTCTTACAGACCTTTAGGGCCATGAGTCGAACATGCCCACCGAGTTTCGGTCCAATCGACCTCTGTTAACCTTGTCAAACAGGTGCTCAAATTTCATTGGCCAATGGCGGCCATGTTTTTTGAGATACGCCAATGTCCTCATAGACACTTGTGCCCCTTTGGTCCAAGAGACTGCATACTAATTTTCAAGTCAATCGGACTAACGGCGGTGTATTTATAGCCAATAATACGTTTTTTCAGTTTTATAGCGCCACCAAGTGGTCAAGCTCCGCAATTTTTTTGATTTGACCAAAGATTAAGCTTATACATATGTGTACCAAGTTTGGTGAAGATATCTCATTCCTTTCAAAAGTTATAGCCATTTTAGTAAAAGTGGCCCCGTCACTTTGGAACGTTTTGGTGGCCCTTTGTGACCGTGAGTGAAAAGTTCAACTTTTTTTTGATAATTATTGATATTCAGTGTGCAGAGAATATTTCTGCACTGGTTTGGTTCCGATTGGGTGAAAAACCTAGGACTAGTTCGCAAAAGTAGGTTTCGAATTCACGTCCATTTTTCGGGGTCAACCGTGCGTCGCAGCTCAAAAATTTCACACTCCACTTTTGTTCCGGCTGACCCAAGGAACGCAACGATGTAAAGTTTTTGAGTCTACGACAATCGGTTTACGAGCTTAGGCCAATAAACTGATACATTTTAGTTTTTTGCGCTGTAGCGCCACCTTTAGGCCGATTAGGCTCAGTCTTTGTCAGAATGTCCCCACAGGGAGTTCTACCTTCTGGCCAAGTTTCAAGTCTCTAGGCCTTACGGTTTGGGCTGCCCATTCAGTTTTATGGGAAAAAAAAAATATCCTAACAATTACAAATAGATAATATAGCTGCAAGCAGCAATTATCGGGGTTCGAGCATTTTAGGGTCTTTAAGGTGGTATGCTTAGGGTCTAGGCCAACCTGGATTCATGGCTGACAGTAAAACACATCCAAAATGGAGAATATGCTCACAGGAATACACACACAGAAACAAAAAGTTTAAACTAATATATTAATACTGAATAAACATGTTTACACACACAGAGACATACATGCATACACATTTTCTTGTACAGATATTTGAAATAAATGATATGGGCCAACACTTTTATTGCAAGTATTCTCTTTGTAACAGTTTGTGTCTTTTTCAGATTTCACTGTAATCATAATGTGGCATAACTGTAAAAATCTGATATGTCTGTATGAACAAAATTGTAAGCTTTGACTAAATGCTATAACAGTTATAACAGTGTTAAATGTTATATGGTATGAAGATGTAGTGTTTGTGTGAAAAAATGAGCATTTTTTAGCAATTCAAGGCCAATTACAATAGAAATGTTGTGTTTTTGAAGCCTTTTTAACTGTTATAGCACCATCTATGATCCGATGCTATGGTTGCTATGGTTTTAGGATGCAGTCCAACCCAAAATATATGGCTAACACTACAGCACATCTATGATGGATCACAAACACACAAACACAGAATATGAAATAGTTAAACTATTATATTAAAGTTCCTTAAGCATTATTACACACACACACACACATTTTGTTGCACATAAGAGATTTGTGTATTAAATGGTAGGTGACAAAATGTTTAGTGCATGTCTTTTTAAGATTTTATATATAATTTTCAGGTTTCACTGTAATCATAATCTTTGTATTATTGTCAGATTTGATATATGTGTTTAAATGAAATGTTAAACTTTGACTAAATGCAATTTGAAATGTTATATAGTGATTTACTCTTTGCATGAATTGAAATGAATGGAAATCTGTGAATAGCACTGTTTATTTCAATGAGCCATTAGTGGTCTTCTACTGCCATCTAGTGGTTATAGTTGTAATTTCATGACGTTTTAAAGAGCGATTCATTGTTTTTAAGCTTTATAACTGTTACATTGCCTTTTTTGCCTGATGTCTTTAAAATACAGGCTTGTTTAGAATCATATGATGATGATTTGACTTAGGTTTGTGAAATTTTCTTTTCTTTTAGGTTTTATAGACTCGGGTACAGTAGATCATGATCTTATTATTAAGTGGGTATCTAAATGGTAGGGATGTGACGAGACCAGTCGGATTTCGCGAGATCTCGTGACAGTATCCTCCCACAACATTTTGCCATGTTTACATTAGAGCTGCACTATTAAAATATTAAAATATGGAGGTGTCGATTCAAACACCCACGTGATCTTATTCCTAAATGACAACGAGTTATCTATGTCTATTAGGACTGTTTCACATCGCCAGTGTCAGTGGAGCGTGAGAAGCAGGTTTTGTCGCTGCCATGTTAATGAATCAGAAGATCGGAGTAAATGTGAACGCAGAAAGAGCAACACAAACAGTCTTTTCAACCACATTATAATCATTATTTCTGTGTTACAGATATTTAAATAATAGAAGTACTGGGATAAAACTTTATAGTTTGGGTATAAACAATTATTGTCTACAGTAGCGATGAAAACGAAAGTATTTTAACACGTGTATCTATTGTAACGCTGATCCTCTTCCGCCAGCAGGTGGCGACAACTGCCCGTTTAAAAAAAAGTATGTCATTAAATCATTCATTCAGGAAATTTCAAACAAGTCTTAATGAAGTGAGACACTGTCTCCTTTATTGAATGTTTTTTTTTTTTTTATTTTGTTTAAATTAATATATGTTTTTAAAAGACTTAAGCAATGAACAGTTTGTCAGAACCACTAGTAAATTGTTATTTTGTTTAGTTTTCTAATCTTTTTTCTCCAGAATCGTGAGAGAATCATAATCTCCCATTTATAAAAAACAACTAGGATTCTCAATTTATCCAGAATCATGAAGCTCTTGTGTAAATGTTGTTTATTAATGCATATTATTCATTAAAATTGAAGTTTAATTTCATAAAGTTCAAAATGCACCTTAATTTTTTTGCATTTTGTGTTTTTCAGTTGAATAAAAGACTATTTTCCCTATATATTTCATCATTGAGGATTTCTTAAGAAAAGTTTAAAAATCTCGTCTCGTCTCGTTCTCGTGAACCCAATCTCGTGCCTCGTCTCGTCTCATGGGATTAGTGTCTCGTCACACCCCTACTAAATGGCTAAATGGCTAAATCTAAATGCAAATGTTTAACTTTTTTTTTTGATAAATGTTTATCTAGAGAGTCCAGGCAATTTTACTGCAGTGGTTTTATTGATTTTGAGTTAAACACCTAGAACTAGTTCACAAAAGTAGTTTTTTTAAATAATATGAAATATTTAAAGAACAGTTGGATTGACATTAATGGTCCAACAGTCAAAGTTGTTCATCATTAGGAGATCTATCAAATGATATGAAGATCTAGTGTTTGTGTGAATATATGAGCATTTATTTAGCCATTTGAAGCCATTTACCATACACAGCTTGTGTTTTTGAAGCCTTTTTAACTGTTATAGCGCCACCTATAGCCACCTATCTTCACGAAACTTTGCATGCTTGTTAAGAGTCATCTGACACATGTTCTCACCAATTTTCATAACGTTTTGAGTTTTCGTTTTAGTTTTATAAGCTTTTGGGTATATGTGGCCACGCCCCTATTGTAAATGGCCACATTACAGTTAACTGAAGGACAAAATTCAAATTTTTTTTGATAATTATTGATCTAGAGAGTCCAGAGAATATGACTGCAGTGGTTTGATCGAGATTGAGCGAAAAACCTAGGACTAGTTCGCAAAAGTAGGTTTTTCACATATTTTTGAATAATTAATGAACGGTTTGATTGACAGCAATGGTTCTTGAGGCAAAGTTGTTCATCATGAGGAGATCTATCAAATCATATGCATATTGTGTGGATTTGTGAAACATCACGTGATTACAGAGCCATAAAATTTGTTAGCGCCAACTAGTGGTCGATTTGTTTCAAAATTCTTACAGACCTTTAGGGCCATGAGTCGAACATGCCCAGTGAGTTTTGTTCCGATTGACCTTCGTTAACCTTGTCTAATAGGTGCTCAAACTTCATTGATCGATGGCGGCCATGTTTTTTGAGATACGCGAATGTTCTCATAGACTCTTATGGCACATTGGACAGAGACACTGCATACCAATTTTCAGGTTGATTGGACTGACAGTTGTGAAGTTCTAGCCATTTTTATGTTTTTTCTCTATTATAGCGCCACCAAGTGGTCAAGCTCCGCAATTTTTTTGATTTGACCAAAGGCTGAGCTTTTACATATGTGTTCCGAGTTTGGTGATGATATGTCATTCTGTTCCAAAGTTATAGCCATTTTACTAAAAGTGGCCCCGCCTCTTTTGAACGTTTTGGCGCCCCTTTGCGACTGTGAGTCAAAAGTTTAACTTTTTTTTGATAATTATTGATCTAGGGAGTCTGGAGAACTGTGCTGCAGTGGTTTGATCGAGATTGAGTGAATAACCTAGGACTAGTTTGCAAAAGTAGGTTTTTCACATATTTGTGAATATGTAATAAACGACTTGATTGACAGCAATGGTTCTTGAGGCAAAGTTGCTCAGCATGAGGAGATCTATCATATGGTATGAAGTTCTAGTGTTTCTGTGATTATATGAGCATGTTATAGCAATTTAAGGCAATTTACTTTTGAAATTTCGTGTTGTTGAAACCTTTTTAACTGTCATAGCGCCACCTATGGTCCGATCTCGATGAAATTTTACATGCTTCTTAAGAGTAATCTGACACATGTTTTCTCCAACTTTTGTAAAGTTTTGAGTTTTTGTTTAGGTTTTATAGGCTTTTGGGTATATGTGGCCACGCCCTTTTTCTAAATGACCCCGTTATAGCTAACCAAAGCACAAAATTCCACATTTTTTTTGATAATTATTGATCTAGAGAGTCTGGAGAACTGCGCTGCAGTGGTTTGATCGAGATTGAGCGAAAAACCTAGGACTAGTTCGCAAAAGTAGGTTTTTCACATATTTGTGAATAATTAATGAACGGTTTGATTGACAGCAATGGTTCTTGAGGCAAAGTTGTTCATCATGAGGAGATCTATCAAATGATATGCAAATTGTGTGGATGTGTGAAACACTGCGTGATTACAGAGGCAAAAAACTCGTTAGCGCCAACTAGTGGCCGATTTGTTTCAAAATTCTTACAGACGTTTAGGGCCATGAGTCGAACATGCCCAGTGAGTTTCGTTCCGATCGGCCTCCGTTAACTTTGTCTAATGGGTGCTCAAACTTCGTTGGTCGATGGCAGCCATGTTTTTTTGAGATACGCAAATATTCTCATAGACCCTTATGACATATTGGACAGAGACACTGCATACCAATTTTCAGGTTGATTGGACTGACGGTTGCAAAGTTATAGTCATTTTTATGTTTTTTCAGGCTTATAGCGCCACCAAGTGGCAGAGCTGTGCAATTTTTGTTATTTGACCAAAGATTGAGCTTATACACATGTGTACCGAGTTTGGTGTAGATATCTCATTCCATTCAAAAGTTATAGCCAAATGTAAGAATTTGCTAACTGTTAGCATTGAACGTTTTGGCATTCCTATTTGACCGTGAGTCAAAATTTCAACTTTTTTTTGATAATTATTGATATTCACTGTCCAGAGAATATTTCAGCACTGGTTTGGTTCCGATCCATCGAAAAACCTAGGACTAGTTCGCAAAAGTAGGTTTTGGACATTCAGCCATTTTGCGGAAAAACCGTGCCTCGTACGAAAAATCTGCGCCAGTGCACTTTTGTGCGTATAGATCCAAGGATCGCAACGATGTAAAATTTTTGAGTCTATGACAAAAATTGTATGAGCTACGGCCAAAAATGCGAAAAAAGTTAGTTTTTTGCGCTGTAGCGCCACCTTTAGGCCGATTGGGGCGGTTCTTTGCGCCTGAGTAGCGAGGGGGACTACTACCTTCTGACCAAGTTTCAGCTCTCTAGGCCTTACGGTCAGTTCTAGGGAAGAATAATAATAATAATAAAAATAATAATAAAAATCCTAACAATTACAATAGGGTTTCAGCGCTACGCGCTCGAACCCCTAATAAAAAAAATCCTAACAATTACAATAGGGTTTCAGCGCTACGCGCTCGAACCCCTAAAAAAAATCCTAACAATTACAATAGGGTTTCAGCGCTACGCGCTCGAACCCCTAATAATAAATATAGCTGCAAGCAGCAATTACCGGGGTTCGAGCATTTAAGGCCTTTAAGGTGCTATCCAAAGTTGTTCAGAATGAGGGGATATATCATACAGATGTAAGAGTAAGATCTAGTGTTTGTGTGAGTAGATGAGCATTTTTTAACAATTTGAGGCCATTTACCATAGAAATCTTGTTTTTAAAGCCTTTTTAACTGTTATAGCGCCACCTATGCTCCGATCTCCATGAAACTTTGCATGCTTGTTAAGAATCATCTGACACATGTTCTGACCAATTTTCGTACAGTTTTGAGTTTTTGTTTTGGTTTTATAAGCTTTTGGGTATATGTGGCCATGGGCCTTTTGTAAATGGCCCCATTACAGCTAACCGAAGTACAAAATTCAACATTTTTTTGATAATTATTGATCTAGAGAGTCCAGAGAATATTACTGCAGTAGTTTGATCGAGATTGAGCAAAAAACCTAGGACTAGTTCACAAAAGTAGGTTTTTAACATATTTGTGAATATTTAATGAACAATTTGATTGACAGCAATGGTTCTTGAGGCAAAGTTGTTCTTCATAAGGAGATCTATCAAATGATATGCATAGTGTGTGGATGTGTGAAACACCACGTGATTACAAAGCCATAAAACTCGTTAGCGCCAACTAGTGGCCGATTTCTTTCAAAATTCTTACAGACCTTTAGGGCCATGAGTCAAACATGCCCAATGAGTTTCGTTCCGATCGGCCTCCATTAACCTTCTCTAATAGGTGCTCAAAATTCATTGGTTGATTGCGGCCATGTTTTTCAAGATACACAAATGTCCTCATAGACCCTTATGCCACATTGGACTAAGACACTGCATACCAATTTTCAGATCGATTGGACTGACGGTTGCATAGTTATAGCCATTTATAAGTATTTTTGCTCTTATAGCGCCACCAAGTGGTCAAGCTCCGCAATTTTTTGGATTTTACCACAGATTTAGCTTATACACATGTGTTCTGAGTTTGGTGATGATATGTCATTCTGTTTAAAAGTTATAGCCATTTTAGTAAAAGTGGCCCCGCCTCTTTCGAACGTTTTGGCGCCCCTTTGCGACCGTGAGTCAAAAGTTTAACTTTTTTTTGATAATTATTGATCTAGGGAGTCCAGAGAATATTACTACAGTGGTTTGATCGAGATTGAGCGAAAAACCTAGGACTAGTTCGCAAAAGTAGGTTTTTAACATATTTGTGAATATTTAATGAACGACTTGAATGACAGCAATGGTTCTTGAGGCAAAGTTGTTCATTATGAGGAGATCTATCAAATGATATGAAGATCTAGTGTTTATGTGAATATGCTAGCATTTATTTAGCCATTTGAAGCCATTTACCATACACAGCTTGTGTTTTTGAAGCCTTTTTAACTGTTATAGCGCCACCTATGGTCCGATCTTCACGAAACTTTGCATGCTTGTTAAGAGTCATCTGACACATGTTTTCTCCAACTTTTGTAAAGTTTTGAGTTTTTGTTTAGGTTTTATAGGCTTTTGGATATATGTGGCCACGCCCCTTTTCTAAATGACCCCGTTATAGCTACCCAAAGGACAAAATTCAACATTTTTTTGATAATTATTGATCTAGAGAGTCTGGAGAACTGCGCTGCAGTGGTTTGATCGAGATTAAGTGAAAAACCTAGGACTAGTTCGCAAAAGTAGGTTTTTCACATATTTGTGAATAATTAATGAACGGTTTGATTGGCAGCAATGGTTCTTGAGGCAAAGTTGTTCATCATGAGGAGATCTATCAAATGATATGCATATTGTGTGGATGTGTGAAACACCACGTGATTACAGAGCCATAAAACTCGTTAGCGCCACCTAGTGGCCGATTTCTTTCAAAATTCTTACAGACCTTTAGGACCATGAGTCGAACATGCCCAGTGAGTTTCGTTCCGATCGGCCTCCGTTAACCTTGTCTAATAGGTGCTCAAACTTCGTTGGCCGATGGTGGCCATGTTTTTTGAGATACGCCAATGTCCTTATAGACCCTTATGGCACGTTGGACAGAGACACTGCATACCAATTTTCAGGTCGATCGGACCAACGATTGCATAGTTATAGTCATTTTTATGTTTTTTCAGGCTTATAGCGCCACCAAGTGGCAGAGCTGTGAAATTTTTTGTATTTGACCAAAGATTGAGCTTATACACATGTGTATCGAGTTTGGTGAAGATATCTCTTTTGGTTCATGAGTTATAGCCATTTTAGTAAAAATGGCCCCCCACGTGACAAACTTTTTGGGGCCCTTTCGCAATGACGAGTCAAAATTTTACATTTTTTTGATAATTATTGATATTCACTGTCCAGAGAACATTTCTGCACTGGTTTGGTTCCGATCGGGTGAAAAACCTAGGACTAGTTCGCAAAAGTAGGTTTTGAATTTACTTCAAAATGGCGGAAAAACCAGGCCCCGTAGAGCGAATCTGATTTTTTAGGCTTTTTATCGCCTTGACCCAAGGATTCCAAATATCAAATTTTGTGAGTCTATGACAAACGGTCTAGGAGCTATAAGCATTTTTGCATTTTTGATCACTGTAGCGCCACCTATAGGCCGATTGGGCCGGTTCTTTGCGCCTGAGTAGCGAGGGTGACTACTACCTTCTGACCAAGTTTCGGCTCTCTAGGCCTTACGGTTTGGGCTGCACGATCAGTTCTAGGGAAGAATAATAATAAAAAATATAGCTGCGAGCAGCAATTACCGGGGTTCGAGCATTTAAGGCCTTTGAGGTGGTATGCAAATTTGTTCAGAATGAGGTGATATATCATACAGACAGAAGTGTAAGATCTAGTGTTTGTGTGAATAGATGAGCATTTTTTAACAATTTGAGGACATTTACCATAGAAATCTTGTTTTTAAAGGCTTTTTAACTGTTATAGCGCCACCTATGCTCCGATCTCCATGAAACTTTGCATGCTTGTTAAGAATCATCTGACACATGATTGCTCCAATTTTCATAACGTTTTGAGTTTTTGTTTAGGTTTTATAGGCTTTTGGATATATGTGGCCACTCCCCTTTTGTAAATGACCCCGTTATAGCTAACCAAAGGCCAAAATTCAACATGTTTTTGATAATTATTGATCTAGAGAGTCCAGAGAACATTACTGCAGTGGTTTGATCGAGATTGAGTGAAAAACCTAGGACTAGTTCGCAAAAGTAGGGTTTTCACATATTTGTGAATAATTAATGAACGGTTTGATTGACAGCAATGGTTCTTGAGGCAAAGTTGTTCATCATGAGGAGATCTATCAAGGGATATGCATATTGTGTGGATGTGTGAAACACCACGTGATTACAGAGGCAAGAAATTCGTTAGCGCCAACTAGTGGCCGATTTCTTTTAAAGTTCTTACAGACCTTTAGGACCATGAGTCGAACATGCCCAGTGAGTTTTGTTCCGATCGGCCTCAGTTAACATTGTCTAATAGGTGCTCAAAATTCATAGGTCGATGGCGGCCATGTTTTTTGAGATACGCCAATGTTCTCATAGACCCTTATGGCACATTGGACAGAGACACTGCATACCATTTTTCAGGTTGATTGGACTGACGGTTGCGACGTTATAGCCATTTTTATATTTTTTCTCTATTATAGCGCCCCCAAGTGGTCACGCTCCGCAATTTTTTGGATTTGACCAAAGGCTGAGCTTTTACATAAGTGTTCTGAGTTTGGTGATGATATGTCATTCTGTTCCAAAGTTATAGCCTTTTTACTAAAAGTGGCCCCGCCTCTTTTGAACGTTTTGGCGCCCCTTTGCGACTGGGAGTCAAAAGTTTAACTTTTTTTTCATAATTATTGATCTAGGGAGTCTGGAGAACTGTGCTGCAGTGGTTTGATCGAGATCGAGTGAATAACCTAGGACTAGTTCGCAAAAGTGGGTTTTTCACATATTTGTGAATATGTAATAAACGACTTTATTGACAGCAATGGTTCTTGAGGCAAAGTTGCTCAGCATGAGCAGATCTATCATATGGTATGAAGTTCTAGTGTTTCTGTGATTATATGAGCATGTTATAGCAATTTAAGGCAATTTACTTTTGAAATTTCGTGCTTTTGAAGCCTTTTTAACTGTCATAGCGCCACCTATCGTCCGATCTCCATGAAATTTTACATGCTTATTAAGAGTCATCTCACACATGTTTTCTCCAACTTTTGTAAAGTTTTGAGTTTTTGTTTAGATTTGATAGGCTTTTGGGTATATGTGGCCACGCCCCTTTTCTGAATGACCCCGTTATACCTACCCAAAAGACAAAATTCCACTTTTTTTTTGATAATTATTGATCTAGAGAGTCTGGAGAACTGCGCTGCAGTGGTTTGATCGAGATTGAGCGAAAAACCTAGGACTAGTTCGCAAAAGTAGGTTTTTCACATATTTGTGAATAATTATTGAATGATTTGATTGACAGCAATGGTTCTTGAGGCAAAGTTGTTCAGCATGTGGAGATCTATCAAATGATATGCATATTGTGTGGATGTGTGAAACGCCACGCGAGTGAGGCATGTTAGAGAGGCAAAAAACTCGTTAGCGCCAACTAGTGGCCGATTTCTTTCAAAATTCTTACAGACCTTTAGGGCCATGAGTCGAACATGCCCAGTGAGTTTCGTTCCGATTGACCTTCGTTAACCTTGTCTAATGGGTGCTCAAAATTCATTGGCCGATGGCGGCCATGTTTTTTGAGATACGCCAATGTCCTCATAGACCCTTATGGCACATTGGACAGAGACACTGCATACCAATTTTCAGGTCGATCGGACTAACGATTGCATAGTTATAGTCATTTTATTGTTTTTCAGGCTTTTAGCGCCACCAAGTGGCAGAGCTGTGGAATTTTTTTTATTTGACCAAAGATTGAGCTTGTACATAAGTGTGTCAAGTTTCGTAACGATATGCCATTTGGTTCCTGAGTTATAGCCATTTTAGTAAAAATGGTCCTCCACCTGACAAACTTTTTGGGGCCCCTTCGCAACGATGAGTCAAAATTTCAACTTTTTTTGATAATTATTGATATTCAGTGTCCAGAGAACATTTCTGCACTGGTTTGGTTCCGATCTGGCGAAAAACCTAGGACTAGTTCGCAAAAGTAGGTTTCGGACATTCGGCCATTTTGCGGAAAAACCGGGCTTCGTACGAAAAATCTGCGCCAGTGCACTTTTGTGCGTATTGACCCAATGATCGCAACGATGTAAAGTTTTTGAGTCTACGACAAAAAATGTACGAGCTAGGGCCAAAAATGTAAAAAAAGTTAGTTTTTTGCGCTGTAGCGCCACCTTTAGGCCGATTGGGCCGGTTCTTTGCGCCTGAGTAGCGAGGAGGACTACTACCTCCTGACCAAGTTTCAGCTCTCTAGGCCTTACGGTTTGGGCTGCACGATCAGTTCTAGGGAAGAATAATAATAATAATAATAATAATAATAATAATAATAAATATAGCTGCAAGCAGCAATTACCGGGGTTCGAGCATTTAAGGCCTTTGAGGTGGTATGCAAATTTGTTCAGAATGAGAGGATATATCATACAGATATAAGTGTAAGATCTAGTGTTTGTGTGAATAGATGAGCATTTTTTAACAATTTGAGGCCATTTACCATAGAAATCTTGTTTTTAAAGCCTTTTTAACTGTTATAGCGCCCCCTATGCTCCGATCTCCATGAAACTTTGCATGCTTGTTAAGAATCATCTGACACATGATTTCTCCAATTTTCATAACGTTTTGAGTTTTTGTTTAGGTTTTATAGGCTTTTGGATATATGTGGCCACTCCCCTTTTCTAAATGACCCCGTTATAGCTAACCAAAGGACAAAATTCAACATGTTTTTGATAATTATTGATCTAGAGAGTCCAGAGAACATTACTGCAGTGGTTTGATCGAGATTGAGTGAAAAACCTAGGACTAGTGCGCAAAAGTAGGTTTTTCACATATTTGTGAATAATTAATGAACGGTTTGATTGACAGCAATGGTTCTTGAGGCAAAGTTGTTCATCATGAGGAGATCTATCAAATGATATGCATATTGTGTGGATGTGGGAAACACCACGTGATTACAGAGGCAAGAAATTCGTTAGCGCCAACTAGTGGCCGATTTCTTTTAAAATTCTTACAGACCTTTAGGACCATGAGTCAAACATGCCCAGTGAGTTTTGTTCCGATCGGCCTCAGTTAACCTTGTCTAATAGGTGCTCAAAATTCATAGGTCGATGGCGGCCATGTTTTTTGAGATACGCCAATGTTCTCATAGACCCTTATGGCACATTGGACAGAGACACTGCATACCATTTTTCAGGTTGATTGGACTGACGGTTGCGACGTTATAGCCATTTTTATATTTTTTCTCTATTATAGCGCCCCCAAGTGGTCAAGCTCCGCAATTTTTTGGATTTGACCAAAGGCTGAGTTTTTACATAAGTGTTCTGAGTTTGGTGATGATATGTCATTCTGTTCCAAAGTTATAGCCTTTTTACTAAAAGTGGCCCCGCCTCTTTTGAACGTTTTGGCGCACCTTTGCGACTGTGAGTCAAAAGTTTAACTTTTTTTCATAATTATTGATCTAGGGAGTCTGGAGAACTGTGCTGCAGTGGTTTGATCGAGATCGAGTGAATACCCTAGGACTAGTTCGCAAAAGTGGGTTTTTCACATATTTGTGAATATGTAATAAACGACTTGATTGACAGCAATGGTTCTTGAGGCAAAGTGGCTCAGCATGAGCAGATCTATCATATGGTATGAAGTTCTAGTGTTTCTGTGATTATATGAGCATGTTATAGCAATTTAAGGCAATTTACTTTTGAAATTTCGTGGTGTTGAAGCCTTTTTAACTGTCATAGCGCCACCTATGGTCCCATCTCCATGAAATTTTACATGCTTGTTAAGAGTCATCTGACACATGTTTTCTCCAACTTTTGTAAAGTTTTGAGTTTTTGTTTAGGTTTGATAGGCTTTTGGGTATATGTGGCCACGCCCCTTTTCTAAATGACCCCGTTATAGCTACCCAAAGGACAAAATTCCACATTTTTTTGATATTTATTGATCTAGAGAGTCCACAGAATATTACTGCAGTGGTTTGATCGAGATTGAGCGAAAAACCTAGGACTAGTTCGCAAAAGTAGGTTTTTCACATATTTGTGAATATTTAATGAGCGATTTGATTGACAACAATGGTTCTTGAGGCAAAGTTGTTCATCATGAGGAGATCTATCAAATGATATGCATATTGTGTGGATGTGTGAAACACCACGTGATTACAGAGGCAAAAAACTCGTTAGCGCCAACTAGTGGCCGATTTCTTTCAAAATTCTTACAGACCTTTAGGGCCTTGAGTCGAACAGGCCCAGTGAGTTTCGTTCCGCTCGGCCTCCGTTAACCTTGTCTAATGGCTCCTCAAACTTCATTGGTCGATGGTGGCCATGTTTTTTTGAGATATGCAAATGTTCTCATATACCCTTATGGCACATTGGACAGAGACACTGCATACCAATTTTCAGGTCGATTGGACCAACGAGTGCATAGTTATAGTCATTTTTATGTTTTTTCAGGCTTATTGCGCCACCAAGTGGCAGAGCTGTGCAATTTTTGTTATTTGACCAAAGATTGAGCTTATACACATGTGTACCGAGTTTGGTGTAGATATCTCATTCCATTCAAAAGTTATAGCCAAATGTAAGAATTTGCTAACGTTAACATAGAACATTTTGGCATTCCTATTTGACCGTGAGTCAGAATTTCAACTTTTTTTTGATAATTATTGATATTCACTGTGCAGAGAACATTTCAGAACTGGTTTGGTTCCGATCCATCGAAAAACCTAGGACTAGTTCGCAAAAGTAGGTTTCGGACATTCGGCCATTTTGCGGAAAAACCGGGCTTCGTACGAAAAATCTGCGCCAGTGCACTTTTGTGCGAATTGACCCAAGGATTGCAACGATGTAAATTTTTTGAGTCTACGACAAAAAATGTACGAGCTAGGGCCAAAAATGTAAAAAAAGTTAGTTTTTTGCGCTGTAGCGCCACCTTAAGGCCGATTGGGCCGGTTCTTTGCGCCTGAGTAGCGAGGAGGACTACTACCTTCTGACCAAGTTTCAGCTCTCTAGGCCTTACGGTTTGGGCTGCACGATCAGTTTTAGGGAAGAATAATAATAATAATAAAAAAAATCCTAACAATTACAATAGGGTTTCAGCACTGCGTGCTCGAACCCCTAATAATAATAAATATAGCTGCAAGCAGCAATTACCGGGGTTCGAGCATATAAGGCCTTTGAGGTGGTATGGAAAGTTGTTCAGAATGAGGGAATATATCATACAGATGTAAGTGTAAGATCTAGTGTTTGTGTGAATAGATCAGCATTTTTTAACAATTTGAGGCCATTTACCATAGAAATCTTGTTTTTAAAGCCTTTTTAACTGTTATAGCGCCACCTATGCTCCGATCCCCATGAAACTTTGCATGCTTGTTAAGAATCGTCTGACACATGTTTTTACCAATTTTCGCAAAGTTTTGAGTTTTCGTGTAGGTTTTATAGGCTTTTGGGTATATGTGGCCACACCCCTTTACTAAATGACCCCGTTATAGCTACCCAAAGGACAAAATTCAACATTTTTTTGATAATTATTGATCTAGAGAATCTGGAGAACTGCGCTGCAGTGGTTTGATCGAGATTGAGCGAAAACCCTAGGACTAGTTCGCAAAAGTAGGTTTTTCACATATTTGTGAATAATTAATGAACGGTTTGATTGACAGCAATGGTTCTTGAGGCAAAGTTGCTCAGCATGAGGTGATCTATCAAATGATATGCATATTGTGTGGATTTGTGAAACACCATGTGTGTACAGAGGCAAAGAAACTCGTTAGCGCCAACTAGTGGCCGATTTCTTTCAAAATTCTTACAGACCTTTAGGACCATGAGTCAAACATGCCCATTGAGTTTCGTTCCGATCGGCCTCTGTTAACCTTGTCTAATAGGTGCTCAAAGTTTATTGGACGATGGCGGCCATGTTTTTTGAGATACGCCAATGGCATTATAGACCCTTATGGCACATTGGACAGAGACACTGCATACCAATTTTCAGGTTGATTGGACTTATGGTTGCGAAGTTATAGTCATTTTTCTGTTTTTCTCTATTATAGCGCCACCAAGTGGTCAAGCTCCGCAATTTTTTGGATTTGACCATAGACTGAGCGTGTACATATGTGTTCTGAGTTTGGTGATGATATGTCATTCTGTTCCAAAGTTATAGCCATTTTAGTAAAAGTGGCCCCGCCTCTTTCGAACGTTTTGGCGCCCCTTTGCGACCGTGAGTCAAAACTTCAACTTTTTTAATAATAATTATTGATCTTCACTGTCCAGTGAACATTTCTGCACTGGTTTGGTTCCGATCGGGCGAAAAACCTAGGACTAGTTCGCAAAAGTAGGTTTTGGACAAATTTCAAAATGGCGGAAAAATTTGCATACCGGAAATGAAATCGGAGATAGCCATTTTATTTTGATTGAGCCAAGGATTACAATGATATAAGGCACTTGAGTCTAGGACAAACGGTCTAGGAGTTATGAGGGCATTCGCGTTTTCATTCGCTGTAGCGCCACCTATGGGCCGATTGGGCTGATACTTTGATAAGTTCTCCCCAAATTGAGGTCTACCATCTGGCCAAGTTTGAAGTCTCTAGGACTTACGGTTTGTTCTGCACGATCAGTTTTACGGCAGAAAAATAATAATAATAATAATAATAAATATAGCTGCAAGCAGCAATTACCGGGGTTCGAGCAAATAAGGCCTTTGAGGTGGTATGCAAAGCTGTTCAGAATGAGGGGATATATCATACAGATGCAAGTGTAAGATGTAGTGTTTGTGTGAATAGATGAGCATTTTTTAACTATCTGAGGCCATTTACCATAGAAATCTTGTTTTTAAAGCCTTTTTAACTGTTATAGCGCCACCTATAGTCCGATCTGCATGAAACTTTGCATGCTTGTTAAGAATCATCTGACATATGTTCTCACCAATTTTTGTAATGTTTTGAGTTTTTGTTTTGGTTTTATAAGCTTTTGGGTATATGTGGCCACGCCCCTATTGTTAATGGCACCATTACAGCTAACCAAAGGACAAAATTCAACATTTTTTTGATAATTATTGATCTAGAGAGTCCAGAGAATATGACTGCAGTGGTTTGATCGAGATTGAGTGAAAAACCTAGGACTAGTTCGCAAAAGTTGGTTTTTCACATATTTGTGAATAATTAATGAACGGTTTGATTGACAGCAATGGTTCTTGAGGCAAAGTTGCTCAGCATTTGGAGATCTATCCAATGATATGCAAATTGTGTGGATGGGTGAAACACCACGTGATTACAGGGGCAAAAAACTCGTTAGCGCCAACTAGTGGCCGATTTCTTTCAAAATTCTTACAGACCTTTATGACCATGAGTCAAACATGACCATTGAGTTTCGTTCCGATCGGCCTCTGTTAACCTTGTCTAATGGGTGCTCAAACTTCATGGGACGATGGCGGCCATGTTTTTTGAGATACGCCAATGGCCTCATAGACCCTTATGGCACATTGGACAGAGACACTGCATACCAATTTTCAGGTTGATTGGACTGATGGTTGCGAAGTTATAGCCATTTTTCTGTTTTTCTCTATTATAGCGCCATCAAGTGGTCAAGCTCCGCAATTTTTTGAATTTGACCATAGACTGAGCGTCTACATATGTGTTCTGAGTTTGGTGATGATATGTCATTCTGTTCCAAAGTTATAGCCATTTTAGTAAAAGTGGCCCCTCCTCTTTCGAACGTTTTGGCGCCCCTTTGCGACCGTGAGTCAAAACTTCAACTTTTTTTTAATAATTATTGATCATCACTGTCCAGTGAACATTTCTGCACTGGTTTGGTTCCGATCGGGCGAAAAACCTAGGACTAGTTTGCAAAAGTAGGTTTTAGACAAATTTCAAAATGGCGGAAAAATTTGCATACCGGAAATGAAATCGGAGATAGCCATTTTATTTTGATTGAGCCAAGGATTACAATGATATAAGGCACTTGAGTCTAGGACAAACGGTCTAGGAGTTATGAGGGCATTCGCGTTTTCATTCGCTGTAGCGCCACCTATGGGCCGATTGGGCTGATACTTTGATAAGTTCTCCCCAAATTGAGGTCTACCATCTGGCCAAGTTTGAAGTCTCTAGGACTTACGGTTTGTTCTGCACGATAAGTTTTACGGCAGAAAATAATAATAATAAATATAGCTGCAAGCAGCAATTATCGGGGTTCGAGCATTTTAAGGCTTTAAGGTGGTATGCTTAGGGTCTAGGCCAACCTGGATTCATGGCTGACAGTAAAACACATCCAAAATGGAGAATATGCTCACAGAAATACACACACAGAAACGAAAAGTTTAAACTAATATATTAATACTGAATAAACATGTTTACACACACACAGACATACATGCATACACATTTTCTTGTACAGATATTTGAAATAAATGATATGGGCCAACACTTTTACTTGCAAGTATTCTCTTTGTAACAGTTTGTGTCTTTTTCAGATTTCACTGTAATCATAATGTGGCATAATTGTAAAAAACTGATATGTCTGTATGAACAAAATTGTAAGCTTTGCCTAAATGTGATTTTAAATGTTATAACAGTGATTTTATAAGTGTTAATCGATCATCAAACCTATTAAAAGCAGTTGTGTTCAGCTGAATAAGCCCATTAGTCGTCTTCTACTGACATCTAGTGGTTATTATTGCAATTTCATGCAATGTCTCATACGAACACTGAGATTTTAAACATCATAACTATTATAGTGTTATTTTTGCCCAGTCTCTCTTAAATATTGCATATTTGTTTAGAATGAGATTATTTGTCATTTTTGTCACAGTTTTGAGACGTTGCAAGCTTTCTTTTAAAAATGTTAGGCTTTTGGGTACAGATTTAAAGAACATATTTAAAGAACAGTTGGATTGACAGCAATGGTCTTAGACAAAAAATTGTTGAGAATGAGGAGATCTATCATATGGTATGAAGATCTAGTGTTTGTGTGAAAAAATGAGCATTTTTTAGCAATTCGAGGCCAATTACAATAGAAATGTTGTGTTTTTGAAGCCTTTTTAACTGTTATAGCGCCACCTATGATCCGATGCTATGGTTGCTATGGTTTTAGGATGTAGTCCAACCCAAAATATATGGCTAACACTACAGCACATCTGTGATGGACAATACAATCACAAACACAGAATATAAAATAGTTAAACTATTATATTAAAGTTCTTTAAGCATTATTACACACACACACACACACACACATTTTGTTGCACATAAGAGATTTGTGTATTAAATGGTAGGTGACAAAATGTTTAGTGCAAGTCTTTTTAAGATTTTATACATAATTTTCAGGTTTCACTGAATAGCGGTGTTCATTTCAATGAGCCATTAGTGGTCTTCTACTGCCATCTAGTGGTTATAGTTGTAATTTAAAGACATTTTAAAGAGATGCATTGTTTTTAAGCTTTATAACTGTTACATTGCCTTTTTTTGCCTGATGTCTTTAAAATGCAGGCTTGTTTAGAATCATATGATGATGATTTGACTTAGGTTTGTGAAATTTTCTTTTCTTTTAGGTTTTATAGACTCGGGTACAGTAGATCATGATCTTATTATTAAGTGGCTATCTAAATGGTAGGGATGTGACGAGACCAGTCGGATTTCGCGAGATCTCGTGACAGTATCCTCCCACAACATTTTGCCATGTTTACATTAGAGCTGCACTATTAATCCTTAAAATATTGAGGTGTCGATTCAAACACCCACGCGATCTTATTCCTAAATGACAATGAGTTATCTATGTCTATTAGGACTGTTTCACATCGCGAGTGTCAGTGGAGCGTGAGAAGCACGTTTTGTCGCCGCCCATATTAATGAATCAGAAGGTCGGAGTAAATGTGAACGCAGAAAGAGCAACACAAACAGTCTTTTCAACCACATTATAATCATTATTTCTGTGTTACACATATTTAAATAATAGAAGTACTGGGATAAAAGTTTATAGTTTGGGTATAAACACTTATTGTCTACAGTAGCGATCAAAACGAAAGTATTTTAACACGTGTATCTATTGTAACGCTTATCCTCTTCCGCCAGGAGGTGGCGACAACTGCCCGTTTAAAAAAAAAGTATGTCATTGAATCATTCATTCAGGAGATTTCAATAGTCAAACAAGTCTTAATGAAGTGAGACACCGTCTCCTTTATTGAAGGTTTTTTTTTATTTTGTTTAAATGAATATATGTTTCTAAAAGACTTAAGCAATGAACAGTTTGTCATTTGCCATTTACCATACACAGCTTGTGTTTTTGAAGCCTTTTTAACTGTTATAGTGCCACCTATGGTCCGATCTTCACGAAACCTTGCATGCTTGTTAAGAATCATCTGACATATGTTCTCACCAATTTTCGTAAAGTTTTGAGTTTTTGTTTAGGTTTGATAGGCTTTTGGGTATATGTGGCCACGCCCCTTTTGTAAATGACCCCGTTATAGCTAACCGAAGGACAAAATTCAACATTTTTTTGATAATTATTGATCTAGAGAGTCCAGAGAATATTACTGCAGTGGTTTGATCGAGATTAAGCGAAAAACCTAGGACTAGTTCGCAAAAGTAGGTTTTTAACATATTTGTGAATGATTAACGAATGACTTGAATGACAGCAATGGTTCTTGAGGCAAAGTTGTTCATTATGAGGAGATCTATCAGATGATATGAAGATCTAGTATTTATGTGAATATACTAGCATTTATTTTTCCATTTGAAGCCAATTGCCATACACAGCTTGTGTTTTTGAAGCCTTTTTAACTGTTATAGTGCCACCTATGGTCCGATCTTCGCGAAACTTTGCATGCTTGTTAAGAGTCATCTGACACATGTTTTCTCCAACTTTTGTAAAGTTTTGAGTTTTTGTTTAGGTTTTAAAGGCTTTTGAATATATGTGGCCATGCCCCTTTCTTAAATGACCCCGTTATAGCTAACCAAAGGACAAAATTCAACATTTTTTTGATAATTATTGATCTAGAGAGTCTGGAGAACTGTGCTGCAGTGGTTTGATCGAGATTGAGTGAAAAACCTAGGACTAGTTCGCAAAAGTAGGTTTTTAACATATTTGTGAATAATTAATGAACGGTTTGATTGACAGCAATGGTTCTTGAGGCAAAGTTGTTCATCATGAGGAGGTCTATCAAATGATATGCATATTGTGTGGATGTGTGAAACACCACGTGATTACAGAGCCATAAAACTCGTTAGCGCCAACTAGTGGCCGATTTCTTTCAAAATTCTTACAGACGTTTAGGGTCATGAGTCGAACATGCCCAGTGAGTTTCATTCCGATTGACCTTCGTTAACCTTGTCTAATAGGTGCTCAAACTTCATTGGCCAATGGCGGACATGTTTTTTGAGATACGCCAATGTCCTCATAGACCCTTATGGCACATTGGACAGAGACACTGCATACCAATTTTCAGGTTGATTGGTCTGATGGTTGCGACGTTATAGCCATTTATATATTTTTTCTCTATTATAGCGCCACCAAGTGGTCAAGCTCCACAATTTTTTGGGTTTGACCAAAGGCTGAGCTTTTATATATGTGTTCTGAGTTTGGTGATGATTCGTCATTTTGTTCCAAAGTTATAGCCATTTTACTAAAAGTGGCCCCGCCTCTTTTGAACGTTTTGGCGCCCCTTTGCGACTGTGAGTCAAAAGTTTAACTTTTTTTTGATAATTATTGATCTAGGGAGTCTGGAGAACTGTGCTGCAGTGGTTTGATCGAGATTGAGTGAATAACCTAGGACTAGTTCGCAAAAGTAGGTTTTCACATATTTGTGAATATGTAATGAACGACTTGATTGACAGCAAAGGTTCTTGAGGCAAAATTGCTCAGCATGAGGAGATCTATCATATGGTATGAAGTTCTAGTGTTTCTGTGATTATATGAGCATGTTATAGCAATTTAAGGCAATTTACTTTTGAAATTTTGTGTTGTTGAAACCTTTTTAACTGTCATAGCGCCACCTATGGTCCGATTTGCATGAAATTTTACATGCTTCTTAAGAGTCATCTGACACATGTTTTCTCCAACTTTTGTAAAGTTTTGAGTTTTTGTTTAGGTTTTATAGGCTTTTGGGTATATGTGGCCACGCCCCTTTTCTAAATGACCCCATTATAGCCACCCAAAGGACAAAATTCAACATTTTTTTGATAATTATTTATCTAGAGAGTCTGGAGAACTGCGCTGCAGTGGTTTGATCGAGATTGAGCGAAAAACCTAGGACTAGTTCGCAAAAGTAGGTTTTTCACATATTTGTGAATAATTAATGAACGGTTTGATTGACAGCAATGGTTCTTGAGGCAAAGTTGTTCATCATGAGGAGATCTATCAAATGATATGCATATTGTGTGGATGTGTGAAACACTACGCGATTACAGAGGCAAAAAACTCGTTAGCGCCAACTAGTGGCCGATTTGTTTCAAAATTCTTACAGACCTTTAGGGCCATGAGTCGAACATGCCCAGTGAGTTTCATTCCGATCGGCCTCCGTTAACCTTGTCTAATGGGTGCTCAAACTTCGTTGGTCGATGGCGGCCATGTTTTTTTGAGATACGCAAATATTCTCATAGACCCTTATGGCACATTGGACAGAGACACTGCATACCAATTTTCAGGTTGATTGGACTGACGGTTGCAAAGTTATAGTCATTTATATGTTTTTTCAGGCTTATTGCGCCACCAAGTGGCAGAGGTGTGCAATTTTTGTTATTTGACCAAAGATTGAGCTTATACACATGTGTATCGAGTTTGGTGTAGATATCTCATTCCATTCAAAAGTTATAGCCAAATGTATGAATTTGCTAACTTTAGCATTGAACGTTTTGGCGTTCCTATTCGACCGTGAGTCAAAATTTCAACTTTTTTTTGATAATTATTGATATTCACTGTCCAGAGAATATTTCAGCACTGGTTTGGTTCCGATCCATCGAAAAACCTAGGACTAGTTCGCAAAAGTAGGTTTTGGACATTCAGCCATTTTGCGGAAAAACAGGGCCTCGTACGAAAAATCTGCGCCAGTGCACTTTTGTGCGTATTGATCCAAGGATCGCAACAATGTAAATTTTTTGAGTCTACGACAAGAATTGTACGAGCTATGGCCAAAAATGTAAAAAAAGTTAGTTTTTGGCGCTGTAGCGCCACCTTTAGGCCGATTGGGGCGGTTCTTTGCGCCTGAGTAGCGAGGGGGACTACTACCTTCTGACCAAGTTTCAGCTCTCTAGGCCTTACGGTTTGGGCTGCACGATCAGTTCTAGGGAAGAATAATAATAATAAATATAGCTGCAAGCAGCAATTACCGGGGTTCGAGCATTTAAGGCCTTTGAGGTGGTATGCAAATTTGTTCAGAATGAGGTGATATATCATACAGACAGAAGTGTAAGATCTAGTGTTTGTGTGAATAGATGAGCATTTTTTAACAATTTGAGGCCATTTACCATAGAAATCTTGTTTTTAAAGGCTTTTTAACTGTTATAGCGCCACCTATGCTCCGATCTCCATGAAACTTTGCATGCTTGTTAAGAATCATCTGACACATGATTGCTCCAATTTTCATAACGTTTTGAGTTTTTGTTTAGGTTTTATAGGCTTTTGGATATATGTGGCCACTCCCCTTTTGTAAATGACCCCGTTATAGCTAACCAAAGGACAAAATTCAACATGTTTTTGATAATTATTGATCTAGAGAGTCCAGAGAACATTACTGCAGTGGTTTGATCGAGATTGAGTGAAAAACCTAGGACTAGTTAGCAAAAGTAGGTTTTTCACATATTTGTGAATAATTAATGAACGGTTTGATTGACAGCAATGGTTCTTGAGGCAAAGTTGTTCATCATGAGGAGATCTATCAAGTGATATGCATATTGTGTGGATGTGTGAAACACCACGTGATTACAGAGGCAAGAAATTCGTTAGCGCCAACTAGTGGCCGATTTCTTTTAAAGTTCTTACAGACCTTTAGGACCATGAGTCGAACATGCCCAGTGAGTTTTGTTCCGATCGGCCTCAGTTAACCTTGTCTAATAGGTGCTCAAAATTCATAGGTCGATGGCGGCCATGTTTTTTGAGATACGCCAATGTTCTCATAGACCCTTATGGCACATTGGACAGAGACACTGCATACCATTTTTCAGGTTGATTGGACTGACGGTTGCGACGTTATAGCCATTTTTATATTTTTTCTCTATTATAGCGCCCCCAAGTGGTCAAGCTCCGCAATTTTTTGGATTTGACCAAAGGCTGAGCTTTTACATAAGTGTTCTGAGTTTGGTGATGATATGTCATTCTGTTCCAAAGTTATAGCCTTTTTACTAAAAGTGGCCCCGCCTCTTTTGAACGTTTTGGCGCCCCTTTGCGACTGTGAGTCAAAAGTTTAACTTTTTTTTCATAATTATTGATCTAGGGAGTCTGGAGAACTGTGCTGCAGTGGTTTGATCGAGATCGAGTGAATAACCTAGGACTAGTTCGCAAAAGTGGGTTTTTCACATATTTGTGAATATGTAATAAACGACTTGATTGACAGCAATGGTTCTTGAGGCAAAGTTGCTCAGCATGAGCAGATCTATCATATGGTATGAAGTTCTAGTGTTTCTGTGATTATATGAGCATGTTATAGCAATTTAAGGCAATTTACTTTTGAAATTTCGTGTTGTTGAAGCCTTTTTAACTGTCATAGCGCCACCTATGGTCCCATCTCCATGAAATTTTACATGCTTGTTAAGAGTCATCTGACACATGTTTTCTCCAACTTTTGTAAAGTTTTGAGTTTTTGTTTAGGTTTGATAGGCTTTTGGGTATATGTGGCCACGCCCCTTTTCTAAATGACCCCGTTATAGCTACCCAAAGGACAAAATTCCACATTTTTTTGATAATTATTGATCTAGAGAGTCTGGAGAACTGCGCTGCAGTGGTTTGATCGAGATTGAGCGAAAAACCTAGGACTAGTTCGCAAAAGTAGGGTTTTCACATATTTGTGAATAATTATTGAATGATTTGATTGACAGCAATGGTTCTTGAGGCAAAGTTGCTCAGCATGTGGAGATCTATCAAATGATATGCATATTGTGTGGATGTGTGAAACGCCACGCGAGTGAGGCATGTTAGAGAGGCAAAAAAGTCGTTAGCGCCAACTAGTGGCCGATTTCTTTCAAAATTCTTACAGACCTTTAGGGCCATGAGTCGAACATGCCCAGTGAGTTTCGTTCCGATTGACCTTCGTTAACCTTGTCTAATAGGTGCTCAAACTTCATTGGCCGATGGCAGCCATGTTTTTTGAGATACGCCAATGTCCTCATAGACCCTTATGGCACATTGGACAGAGACACTGCATACCAATTTTCAGGTCGATCGGACTAACGATTGCATAGTTATAGTCATTTTATTGTTTTTCAGGCTTTTAGCGCCACCAAGTGGCAGAGCTGTGCAATTTTTTTTATTTGACCAAAGATTGAGCTTGTACATAAGTGTGTCAAGTTTCGTAACGATATGCCATTTGGTTCCTGAGTTATAGCCATTTTAGTAAAAATGGTCCTCCACCTGACAAACTTTTTGGGGCCCCTTCGCAACGATGAGTCAAAATTTCAACTTTTTTTTGATAATTATTGATATTCAGTGTCCAGAGAACATTTCTGCACTGGTTTGGTTCCGATCGGGCGAAAAACCTAGGACTAGTTCGCAAAAGTAGGTTTCGGACATTCGGCCATTTTGCGGAAAAACCGGGCTTCGTACGAAAAATCTGCGCCAGTGCACTTTTGTGCGTATTGACCCAAGGATTGCAACGATGTAAAGTTTTTGAGTCTCCGACAAAAAATGTACGAGCTAGGGCCAAAAATGTAAAAAAAGTTAGTTTTTTGCGCTGTAGCGCCACCTTTAGGCCGATTGGGCCGGTTCTTTGCGCCTGAGTAGCGAGGAGGACTACTACCTCCTGACCAAGTTTCAGCTCTCTAGGCCTTACGGTTTGGGCTGCACGATCAGTTCTAGGGAAGAATAATAATAATAATAATAATAATAATAATAATAATAAAAAAAATCCTAACAATTACAATAGGGTTTCAGCGCTACGCGCTCGAACCCCTAAAAAAATCCTAACAATTACAATAGGGTTTCAGCGCTACGCGCTCGAACCCCTAAATATAGCTGCAAGCAGCAATTACCGGGGTTCGAGCATTTAAGGCCTTTGAGGTGGTATGCACATTTGTTCAGAATGAGACGATATATCATACAGATGTAAGTGTAAGATCTAGTGTTTGTGTGAATAGATGAGCATTTTTTAACAATTTGAGGCCATTTACCATAGAAATCTTGTTTTTAAAGCCTTTTTAACTGTTATTGCGCCACCTATGCTCCGATCTCCATGAAACTTTGCATGCTTGTTAAGAGTCATCTGACACATGTTCTCACCATTTTTTGTAAAGTTTTGAGTTTTCATTTAGATTTTATAGGCTTTTGGGTGTATGTGGCCACACCCCTTTTGTAAATGACCCCGTTATAGCTAACCGAACAACAAAATTCAACATTTTTTTGATAATTATTGATCTAGAGAGTCCAGAGAATATTACTGCAGTGGTTTGATCGAGATTGAGCGAAAAACCTAGGACTAGTTCGCAAAAGTAGGTTTTTCACATATTTGTGAATATTTAATGAGCAATTTGATTGACAGCAGTGGTTCTTGAGGCAAAGTTGTTCATCATGAGAAGATCTATCAAATGATATGCATATTGTGTGGATGTGTGAAACACCACGTGATTACAGAGCCATAATACTCGTTAGTGCCAACTAGTGGCCGATTTCTTTCAAAATTCTTACAGACCTTTAGGGCCATGAGTCGAACATGCCCAGTGAGTTTCGTTCCGATCGGCCTCTGTTAACCTTGTCTAATGGGTGCTCAAATTTCATTGGCCGATGGCGGCCATGTTTTTTGAGATACGCCAATGTCCTCAAAGACCCTTATGGCACATTGGACAGAGACACTGCATACCAATTTTCAGGTCGATCAGACTAACGATTGCATAGTTATAGTCAATTTTGTGTTTTTTCCACCTTATAGGGCCACTTATAGATTTTACTAAAAGTGGCCCCGCCTCTTTGAACGTTTGGCGTTCTTCAAACGGCGAGTCAAAAGTTTAACTTCTTTTGATAATTATTGATCTAGGAGTCTGGAGAACTGTGCTGCAGTGGTTTGATCGAGATTGAGTGAATAACCTAGGATTAGTTCAAAAGTAGGTTTTTCAACATATTTGTGAATATGTAATAAACGACTTGATTGACAGCAGGATTCTTGAGGCAAAGTTGCTCAGCATGAGGAGATCTATCATATGGTATGAAGTTCTAGTGTTTCTGTGATTATATGAGCATGTTATAGCAATTCTAAGGCAATTTACTTTGAAATTTTGTGTTTTTGAAGCCTTTAACTGTCATACCACCTATATCCGATCTCCATAAATTTTACATGCTTGTTAAGAATCATCTGACATGTTTTCTCCAACTTTTGTAAAGTTTTGACTTTTTGTTTAGGTTTTATAGGCTTTTGGATATATGTGGCCACCCCTTTTCTAAATGACCCCGTTATAGCTACCAAAGGACAAAATTCCATTTTTTTGATAATTATTGATCTAGAGAGTCCAGAACTGTGCCTGCAGTGGTTTGATCGAGATTGAGTGAAAAACCTAGGACTAGTTCGCAAAAGTAGGTTTTTCACATATTTGTGAATAATTAATGAATGATTTGATTGACAGCAATGGTTCTTGAGGCAAAGTTGCTCAGCATGTGGAGATCTATCAAATGATATGCATATTGTGTGGATGTGTGAAACGCCACGTGAGTGAGGCACGTTACAGCGGCAAAAAACTCGTTATCGCCAACTAGTGGCCGATTTGTTTCAAAATTCTTACAGACCTTTACGCCATGAGTCGAATATGCCCGGTGAGTTTCGTTCCGATCGGCCTCTGTTAACCTTGTCTAATGGGTGCTCAAACTTCATTGGCCGATGGCGGCCATGTTTTTTGAGATACGCCAATGTCCTCATAGACCCTTATGGCACATTGGACAGAGACACTGCATATCAATTTTCAGGTCGATCAGACTAACGATTGCATAGTTATAGTCATTTTTATGTTTTTTCAGGCTTATAGCGCCACTAAGTGGCAGAGCTGTGCAATTTTTTTTATTTGACCAAAGACTGAGCTTATACACATATGTACCGAGTTTGGTGAAGATATCTCATTTGGTTCATGAGTTATAGCCATTTTAGTAAAAAAGGCCCCCGACCTTACAAACTTTTTGGGGCCCTTTTGCAACGATGAGTCAAAATTTAAGAATTTTTTGATAATTATTGATATTCACTGTCCAGAGAACATTTCAGCAGTGGTTTGGTTCCGATCGGGTGAAAAACCTAGGACTAGTTCGTAAAAGTAGGTTTCGGACATAACGACATTTTGCGAAAAAACCGGGCTTCGTACGAAAAATCTGCGCCAGTGCACTTTTGTGCGCATTGACCCAAGGATCACAACGATGTAAAATTTTTGAGTCTACGACAAAAAATGTACGAGCTAGAGCCAAAAATGTGAAAAAATTTAGTTTTTTGCGCTGTAGCGCCACCTATGGGCCGATTGGGCTGATACTTTGATAGGTTCTCCCCAAATTGAGCTCTACCTGCTGGCCAAGTTTCAAGTCTCTAGGCCTTACGGTTTGGGCTGCCCATTCAGTTTTAGGGAAAAAAAAAAATTATCCTATCAATTACAAATAGATAATATAGCTGCAAGCAGCAATTACCGGGGTTCGAGCATTTAAGGCCTTTGAGGTGGTATGCAAAGTTGTTCAGAATGAGGGGATATATCATATAGATATAAGTGTAAGATCTAGTGTTTGTCTGAATAGATGAGCATTTTTTAACAATTTGAGGCCATTTACCATAGAAATCTTGTTTTTAAAGCCTTTTTAACTGTTATTGCGCCACCTATGCTCCGATCTCCATGAAACTTTGCATGCTTGTTAAGAATCATCTGACACATGTTTTCACCAATTTTCGTAAAGTTTTGAATTTTCGTTTTGGTTTTATAAGCTTTTGGGTATATGTGGCCACGCCCCTTTTGTAAATGGCCCCATTACAGCTAACTAAAGGACAAAATTCAACTTTTTTTTAATAATTATTGATCTAGAGAGTCCAGAGAACATTACTGCAGTGGTTTGATCGAGATTGAGTGAAAAACCTAGGACTAGTTTGCAAAAGTAGGTTTTTCACATATTTGTAATTAATTAATGAACTGTTTGATTGACAGCAATGGTTCTTGAGGCAAAGTTGTTCATCATGAGGAGATCTATCAAATGATATGCATATTGTGTGGATGTGTGAAACACCACGTGATTACAGAGTCAAAAAACTCGTTAGCACCAACTAGTGGCCGATTTGTTTCAAAATTGTAACAGACCTTTAGGGCCATGAGTCAAACATGCCCGGTGAGTTTCGTTCCGATCGGCCTCCGTTAACCTTGTCTAATAGGTGCTCAAACTTCATAGGTCGATGGCGGCCATGTTTTTTGAGATACGCGAATGTTCTCATAGACCCTTATGGCACATTGTACAGAGACACTGCATACCAATTTTCAGGTTGATTGGACTGACGGTTGCGAAATTATAGCCATTTTTATGTTTTTTCTCTATTATAGCGCCACCAAGTGGTCAAGGTCCGCAATTTTTTGGATTTGACCAAAGGCTGAGCTTTTACATAGGTGTTCTGAGTTTGGTGATGATATGTCATTCTGTTCCAAAGTTATAGCCATTTTTCTAAAAGTGGCCCCGCCTCTTTTGAACGTTTTGGCGCCCCTTTGCGACCGTGAGTCAAAAGTTTAATTTTTTTTTTGATAATTATTGATCTACGGAGTCTGGAGAACTGTGCTGCAGTGGTTTGATCGAGATTGAGTGAATAACCTAGGACTAGTTCGCAAAAGTAGGTTTTTCACATATTTGTGAATATGTAATAAACGACTTGATTGACAGCAATGGTTCTTGAGGCAAAGTTGCTCAGCATGAGAAGATCTATCATATGGTATGAAGATCTTGTGTTTCTGTGATTATATGAGCATGTTATAGCAATTTAAGGTTATTTATTTTTGAAATTTTGTGTTTTTGAAGCCTTATTAAATGTCATAGCGCCACCTATGGTCCGATCTCCATAAAATTTTACATGCTTGTTAAGAGTCATCTGACACATGTTTTCTCCAACTTTTGTAAAGTTTTGAGTTTTTGTTTAGGTTTTATAGGCTTTTGGATATATGTGGCCACGCCCCTTTTCTAAATGACCCCGTTATAGCTGACCAAAGCACAAAATTCAACATTTTTTTGATAATTATTGATCTAGAGAGTCCAGAGAATATTACTGCAGTGGTTTGATCGAGATTGACCAAAAAACCTAGGACTAGTTCGCAAAAGTAGGTTTTTCACATATTTGTGAATAATTAATGAATGATTTGATTGACAGCAATGGTTCTTGAGGCAAAGTTGCTCAGCATGTGGAGATCTATCAAATGATATGCATATTGTGTGGATGTGTGAAACACCACGTGAGTGAGGCACGTTAGAGGGCAAAAAACTCGTTAGCGCCAACTAGTGGCCGATTTGTTTCAAAATTCTTACAGACCTTTAGGGCCATGAGTCGAATATGCCCAGTGAGTTTCGTTCCGATCGGCCTCCGTTAACCTTGTCTAATGGGTGCTCAAACTTCGTTGGCCGATGGCGGCCATGTTTTTTGAGATACGCCAATGTCCTCATAGACCCTTATGGCACATTGGACAGAGACACTGCATACCAATTTTCAGGTCGATCAGACTAACGATTGCATAGTTATAGTCATTTTCATGTTTTTTCAGGCTTATAGCGCCATCAAGTGGCAGAGCTGTGCAATTTTTTTTATTTGACCAAAGATTCTGCTTATACACATGTGTACCGAGTTTGGTGAAGATATCTCATTTGGTTCATGAGTTATAGCCATTTTAGTAAAAATGGTCCTCCACCTGACAAACTTTTTGGGGCTCTTTCGCAACGATGAGTCAAAATTTCAACTTTTTTTGATAATTATTGATATTCAGTGTCCAGAGAACATTTCTGCACTGGTTTGGTTCCGATCGGGTGAAAAACCTAGGACTAGTTCGCAAAAGTAGGTTTCGGACATTCGGCCATTTTGCGTAAAAACGGTACGTCCTAGAGCCCAAATTGCACCTGTGCACTTTTGTGCGTATTGACCCAAGGATTGCAACAATGTAAAGTTTTTGAGTCTACGACAAAAATTGTACGAGCTAGGGCCAAAAATGTAAAAAATTTTTGTTTTTTGCGCTGTAGCACCACCTTTAGGCCGATTTGGGCGAGACTTTGTCAGAACGTCCCCACGGGGAGCTCTACCTTTTGCCCAAGTTTCAGCTCTCTAGGCCTTACGGTTTGGTCTGCACGATCAGTTTTAGCGGAAAATAATAATAATAATAATAATAATAAAAAAAATCCTTACAATTACAATAGGGTTTCAGTGCTACGCACTCGAACCCCTAAATATAGCTGCAAGCAGCAATTACCGGGGTTCGAGCAAATAAGGCCTTTGAGGTGGTATGCAAAGTTGTTAAGAATGAGGTGATATATCATACAGATGTAAGTGTAAGATCTAGTGTTTGTGTGAATAGATGAGCATTTTTTAACAATTTGAGGCCATTTACCATATAAATCTTGTTTTTAAAGCCTTTTTAGCTGTTATAGCGCCACCTATGCTCCGATCTCCATGAAACTATGCATGCTTGTTAAGAATCATCTGACACATGTTTTCACCAATTTTTGTAAAGTTTTGAGTTTTCGTTTTGGTTTTATAGGCTTTTGGGTATATGTGGCCACACCCCTTTTGTAAATTAACCCAGTTATAGCTAACCAAAGGAAAAAAATCAACATTTTTTTGATAATTATTGATCTGGAGAGTCCAGAGAATATTACTGCAGTGGTTTGATCGAGATTGAGCAAAAAACCTAGGACTAGTTCGCAAAAGTAGGTTTTTCACATATTTGTGAATAATTAATGAACGATTTGATTGACAGCAATGGTTTTTGAGGCAAAGTTGTTCATCATGAGGAGATCTATCAAATGATATGCATATTGTGTGGATGTGTGAAACACCACGTGATTACAGAGCCATAGAATTCGTTAGCGCCAACTAGTGGCCGATTTCTTTCAAAATTCTTACAGACCTTTAGGGCCATGAGTTGAACATGCCCACCGAGTTTCGTTCCGATCGACCTCCGTTAACCTTGTCAAATAGGTGCTCAAACTTCATTGGCCAATGGCGGCCATGTTTTTTGAGATATGCCAATGTCCTCATAGACACTTGTGCCCCTTTAGTCCAAGAGACTGCATACCAATTTTCAAGTCAATCGGACTAACGGCGGTGTATTTATAGCCAATAATATGTTTTTTCAGGCTTATAGCGCCACCAAGTGGCAGAGCTGTGCAATTTTTTTATTTGACCAAAGATTGAGCTTATGCACATGTGTACCGAGTTTGGTGTAGATATCTCATTCCATTCAAAAGTTATAGCCAAATGTAAGAATTTGGTAATGTTAGCATAGAACGTTTTGGCATTCCTATTCGACCGTGAGTCAAAATTTCAACTTTTTTTTGATAATTATTGATATTCACTGTCCAGAGAATATTTCTGCACTGGTTTGGTTCCGATTGGGTGAAAAACCTAGGACTAGTTCTCAAAAGTAGTTTTCGGATTCATGTCCATTTTTCGGGGTCAACCGTGCGTCGCAGCTCAAAAATTTCGCACTCCACTTTTGTTCGGGCTGACCCAAGGAACGCAACGATGTAAAGTTTTTGAGTCTACGACAAACGGTTTACGAGCTTAGGCCAATAAACTGATAAATTTTAGTTTTTTGTGCTGTAGCGCCACCTTTAGGCCGATTAGGCTCAGTCTTTGTCAGAATGTCCCCACAGGGAGCTCTACCTTCTGGCCAAGTTTCAAGTCTCTAGGCCTTACGGTTTGGGCTGCCCATTCAGTTTTAGGAAAAAAAAAAAAAGAATCCTATCAATTACAAATAGATAATATAGCTGCAAGCAGCAATTATCGGGGTTCGAGCATTTAAGGCCTTTGAGGTGGTATGCAAATTTGTTCAGAATAAGGTGATATATCATACAGATAGAAGTGTAAGATCTAGTGTTTGTGTGAATAGATGAGCATTTTTTAACAATTTGAGGCCATTTACCATAGAAATCTTGTTTTTAAAGCCTTTTTAACTGTTATTGCGCCACCTATAGTCTGATCTGCATGAAACTTTGCATGCTTGTTAAGAATCATCTGACATATGTTCTCACCAATTTTCGTAATGTTTTGAGTTTTTGTTTTGGTTTTATAAGCTTTTGGGTATATGTGGCCACGCCCTATTGTAAATGGCCCCATTACAGCTAACCGAAGGACAAAATTCAACATTTTTTTGATAATTATTGATCTAGAGAGTCCAGAGAATATTACTGCAGTCGTTTGATCGAGATTGAGCAAAAACCCTAGGACTAGTTCGCAAAAGTAGGTTTTTGACATATTTGTGAATAATTAATGAACGGTTTGATTGACATCAATGGTTCTTGAGGCAAAGTTGTTCATCATGAGGAGATCTATCAAATGATATGTATATTGTGTGGATGTGTGCAACACCACGTGATTACAGAGCCATAAAACTCGTTAGCGCCAACTAGTGGCCGATTTGTTTCAAAATTCTTACAGACCTTTAGGGCCATGAGTCGAACATGCCCAGTGAGTTTCGTTCCGATCGACCTCGGTTAACCTTGTCTAATAGGTGCTCAAACTTCATTGGTCGATGGCGGCCATGTTTTTTGAGATACGCCAATGTTCTCATAAACCCTTATGGCACATTGGACAGAGACACTGCATACCAATTTTCAGGTTGATTGGACTGACAGTAGAGAAGTTATAGCCATTTTTATGTTTTTTCTCTATTATAGCGCCACCAAGTGGTCAAGCTCCGCAATTTTTTGAATTTGACCAAAGGCTGAGGTTTTACATATGTGTTCTGAGTTTGGTGATGATATGTCATTCTGTTCCAAAGTTATAGCCTTTTTACTAAAAGTGGCCCCGCCTCTTGTGAAGGTTTTGGCGCCCCTTTGCGACTGTGAGTGAAAAGTTTAACTTTTTTTTGATAATTATTGATCTAGGGAGTCTGGAGAACTGTGCTGCAGTGGTTTGATCGAAATCGAGTGAATAACCTAAGACTAGTTTGCAAAAGTGGGTTTTTCACATATTTGTGAATATGTAATAAATGACTTGATTGACAGCAATGGTTCTTGAGGCAAAGTTGCTCAGCATGAGGAGATCTATCATATGGTATGAAGTTCTAGTGTTTCTGTGATTATATGAGCATGTTATAGCAATTTAAGGCAATTTACTTTTGAAATTTCGTGTTGTTGAAGCCTTTTTAACTGTCATAGCGCCACCTATGTTCCGATCTTCACAAAACTTTGCATGATTATTAAGAGTCATGTGTCACATGTATTCTCCAACTTTTGTAAAGTTTTGAGTTTTTATTTAGGTTTGATAGGTTTTTGGGTATATGTGGCCACACCCCTTTTCTAAATGACCCTGTTATAGCTACCCAAAGGACAAAATTCAACATTTTTTTGATAATTATTGATCTAGAGAGTCTGGAGAACTGCGCTGCAGTGGTTTGATCGAGATTGAGCAAAAAACCTAGGACTAGTTCGCAAAAGTAGGTTTTTCACATATTTGTGAATAATTAATGAATGATTTGATTGACAGCAATGGTTCTTGAGGCAAAGTTGTTCATCATGAGGAGATCTATCAAATGATATGCATATTGTGTGGATGTGTGAAACACTACGCGATTACAGAGGCAAAAAACTCGTTAGCGCCAACTAGTGGCCGATTTGTTTCAAAATTCTTACAGACCTTTAGGGCCATGAGTCGAACATGCCCAGTGAGTTTCATTCCGATCGGCCTCCGTTAACCTTGTCTAATGGGTGCTCAAACTTCGTTGGTCGATGGCGGCCATGTTTTTTTGAGATACGCAAATATTCTCATAGACCCTTATGGCACATTGGACAGAGACACTGCATACCAATTTTCAGGTTGATTGGACTGACGGTTGCGAAGTTATAGTCATTTATATGTTTTTTCAGGCTTATTGCGCCACCAAGTGGCAGAGCTGTGCAATTTTTGTTATTTGACCAAAGATTGAGCTTATACACATGTGTACCGAGTTTGGTGTAGATATCTCATTCCATTCAAAAGTTATAGCCAAATGTATGAATTTGCTAACTTTAGCATTGAACGTTTTGGCGTTCCTATTCGACCGTGAGTCAAAATTTCAACTTTTTTTTGATAATTATTGATATTCACTGTCCAGAGAATATTTCAGCACTGGTTTGGTTCCGATCCATCGAAAAACCTAGGACTAGTTCGCAAAAGTAGGTTTTGGACATTCAGCCATTTTGCGGAAAAACCGTGCCTCGTACGAAAAATCTGCGCCAGTGCACTTTTGTGCGTATAGATCCAAGGATCGCAACGATGTAAAATTTTTGAGTCTATGACAAAAATTGTATGAGCTACGGCCAAAAATGCGAAAAAAGTTAGTTTTTTGCGCTGTAGCGCCACCTTTAGGCCGATTGGGGCGGTTCTTTGCGCCTGAGTAGCGAGGAGGACTACTACCTTCTGACCAAGTTTCAGCTCTCTAGGCCTTACGGTTTGGGCTGCACGATCAGTTCTAGGGAAGAATAATAATAATAATAATAATAATAATAATAATAATCCTAACAATTACAATAGGGTTTCAGCGCTACGCGCTCGAACCCCTAAATATAGCTGCAAGCAGCAATTACCGGGGTTCGAGCATTAAGGCCTTTTAGGTGGTATGCAAAGTTGTTCAGAATGAGGGGATATATCATACAGATGTAAGTGTAAGATCTAGTGTTTGTGTGAATAGATGAGCATTTTTTAACAATTTGAGGCCATTTACCATAGAAATCTTGTTTTTAAAGCCTTTTTAGCTGTTATAGCGCCACCTATGCTCCGATCTCCATGAAACTTTGCATGCTTGTTAAGAATCATCTGACACATGTTTTCACCAATTTTTGTAAAGTTTTGAGTTTTCGTTTTGGTTTTATAGGCTTTTGGGTATATGTGGCCACACCCCTTTTGTAAATTAACCCAGTTATAGCTAACCAAAGGAAAAAAATCAACATTTTTTTGATAATTATTGATCTAGAGAGTCCAGAGAATATTACTGCAGTGGTTTGATCGAGATTGAGCAAAAAACCTAGGACTAGTTCGCAAAAGTAGGTTTTTCACATATTTGTGAATAATTAATGAACGATTTGATAGACAGCAATGGTTCTTGAGGCAAAGTTGTTCATCATGAGGAGATCTATCAAATGGTATGCATATTGTGTGGATGTGTGAAACACCACGTGATTACAGAGCCATAGAATTCCTTAGCGCCAACTAGTGGCCGATTTCTTTCAAAATTCTTACAGACCTTTAGGGCCATGAGTTGAACATGCCCACCGAGTTTCGTTCCGATCGACCTCCGTTAACCTTGTCAAATAGGTGCTCAAACTTCATTGGCCAATGGCGGCCATGTTGTTTGAGATACGCCAATGTCCTCATAGACACTTGTGCCCCTTTGGTCCAAGAGACTGCATACTAATTTTCAAGTCAATCGGACTGACGGCGGTGTATTTATAGCCAATAATAGGTTTTTTCAGTTTCATAGCGCCACCAAGTGGTCAAGCTCCGCATTTTTTTTTGATTTGACCAAAGATTAAGCTTATACATATGTGTACCAAGTTTGGTGAAGATATCTCATTCCTTTCAAAAGTTATAGCCATTTTAGTAAAAGTGGCCCGGTCACTTTGGAACGTTTTGGTGGCCCTTTGTGACCGTGAGTGAAAAGTTCAACTTTTTTTTGATAATTATTGATATTCAGTGTCCAGAGAATATTTCTGCACTGGTTTGGTTCCGATTGGGTGAAAAACCTAGGACTAGTTCGCAAAAGTAGGTTTCGGATTCACGTCCATTTTTCGGGGTCAACCGTGCGTCGCAGCTCAAAAATTTTGCACTCCACTTTTGTTCGGGCTGACCCAAGGAACGCAACGATGTAAAGTTTTTGAGTCTACGACAAACGGTTTACGAGCTTAGGCCAATAAACTGATAAATTTTAGTTTTTTGCGCTGTAGCGCCACCTTTAGGCCGATTAGGCTCAGTCTTTGTCAGAATGTCCCCACAGGGAGCTCTACCTTCTGGCCAAGTTTCAAGTCTCTAGGCCTTACGGTTTGGGCTGCCCATTCAGTTTTAGGGAAAAAAAAAAAATCCTATCAATTACAAATAGATAATATAGCTGCAAGCAGCAATTATCGGGGTTCGAGCATTTTAAGGTCTTTAAGGTGGTATGCTTAGGGTCTAGGCCAACCTGGATTCATGGCTGACAGTAAAACACATCCAAAATGGAGAATATGCTCACAGAAATACACACACAGAAACGAAAAGTTTAAACTAATATATTAATACTCAATAAACATGTTTACACACACACAGACATACATGCATACACATTTTCTTGTACAGATATTTGAAATAAATGATATGGGCCAACACTTTTACTTGCAAGTATTCTCTTTGTAACGGTTTGCGTCTTTTTCAGATTTCACTGTAATCATAATGTGGCATAATTGTCAAATGTAATACATCTGTATAAATGAAGTGGTAAAGTTTTACTAAATGTGATTTGAAATGATATAACATTGATTTAGTATCATCTTTGTATGAAATAAAGCTTGAAACCATGAAAATGCACTGTTCTAGTCATTTCAGTGACCCATTAGTGGTCTTCTACTGCCATCTAGTGGTTATAGTTGCAATTTCACGTTTTAAAGAGAGATCCATTACTTTTAAGCTTTATAACTGTTACATGGCCTTTTTTGCCTAATGTCTATGAAATGTATGTTTTTTTAAAATCGTATGATGATGATTTTACTTAGGTTTGTGAAATTTTGTTTTCTTTTAGGTTTTATAGACTTTTGGGTACAGTAGCTCATGATCATCTTATTAAGTGGCCACATCCATGATGGAGAATACACTCACAAACAGAAATTAAATAGTTAAACTGTTATATTAATGTTCATTAAGCATTACTGCACACACACACACACACACACACAAACACACACATTTTTTTGCACATAAGAGATTCGTGTATTAAATGGTAGGTGACAAAATGTTTAGTGCAAGTCTTTTTAAGATTTTATATATAATTTTCAGGTTTCACTGTAATCATAATCTTGTATTATTGTCAAATATGATATATGTGTTTAAATGAAGTGTTAAACTTTGACTAAATGTGATTTGAAATGTTATAACAGTGATTTAGTCTTTGCATGAAGTGAAATGAATGGAAAACAATCTGTGAATAGCACTGTTGTAGTCATTTCAATGAGCCATTAGTGGTCTTCTACTGCCATCTAGTGGTTATAGTTGTAATTTCATGACATTTTAAAGAGAGCATTGTTTTTAAGCTTTATAATTGTTACATTGCCTTTTTTTGCCTGATGTCTTTAAAATGCAGGCTTTGTTTAGAATCATATGATGATGATTTGACTTAGGTTTGTGAAATTTTCTTTTCTTTTAGGTTTTATAGACTCGGGTACAGTAGATCATGATCTTATTATTAAGTGGCTATCTAAATGGTAGGGATGTGACAAGACCAGTCGGATTTCGCGAGATCTCGTGACAGTATCCTCCCACAACATTTTGCCATGTTTACATTAGAGCTGCACTATTAATCCTTAAAATATTGAGGTGTCGATTCAAACACCCACGCGATCTTATTCCTAAATGACACTGAGTTATCTATGTCTATTAGGACTGTTTCACATCGCCAGTGTCAGTGGAGCGTGAGAAGCAGGTTTTGTCGCTGCCCATGTTAATGAATCAGAAGGTCGGAGTAAATGTGAACGCAGAAAGAGCAACACAAACAGTCTTTTCAACCACATTATAATCATTATTTCTGTGTTACAGATATTTAAATAATAGAAGTACTGGGATAAAAGTTTATAGTTTGGGTATAAACACTTATTGTCTACAGTAGCGATCAAAACCAAAGTATTTTAACACGTGTATCTATTGTAACGCTTATCCTCTTCCGCCAGGAGGTGGCGACAACTGCCCGTTTAAAAAAAAAAGTATGTCATTAAATCATTCATTCAGGAGATTTCAATAGTCAAACAAGTCTTAATAAAGTGAGACACTGTCTCCTTTATTGAATGTTTTTTTTTTTTTATTTTGTTTAAATGAATATATGTTTTTAAAAGACTTAAGCAATGAACAGTTTGTCAGAACCACTAGTAAATTGTTATTTTGTTTAGTTTTCTAATCGTTTTTCTCCAGAATCGTGAGAGAATCGTAATCTCCCATTTATAAAAACAACTAGGATTGTCAATTTATCCAGAATCATGAAGCTCTTGTCTATTACTGCATATTATTAATTAAAATTGAAGTTTAATTCCATAAAGTTCAAAATGCACCTTAATTTTTTTGCATTTTGTGTTTTTCAGTTGAATAAAAGACTATTTTCCCTATATATTTCATCATTGAGGATTTCTTAAGAAAAGTTTAAAAATCTCGTCTCGTCTCGTTCTCGTGAACCCAATAGTTACACCCACTTAGTGTCTCGTCACACCCCTACTAAATGGCTATCTAAATGCAAATGTTTAACTTTTTTTTTTTGGATAAATGTTTATCTAGAGAGTCCAGGCAATTTTACTGCAGTGGTTTTATTGATTTTGAGTTAAACACCTAGAACTAGTTCCAAAAAGTAGGTTTTTTAAATAATATGAAATATTTAAAGAACAGTTGGATTGACATTAATGGTCCAAGAGTCAAAGTTGTTCATCATTAGGAGATCTATCAAATGATATGAAGATCTAGTGTTTGTGTGAATATATGTGCATTTATTTAGCCATTTGAAGCCATTTACGATACACAGCTTGTGTTTTTGAAGCCTTTTTAACTGTTATAGCGCCACCTATGCTCCGATCTCCATGAAACTTTGCATGCTTGTTAAGAATCATCTGACACATGATTTCTCCAATTTTCATAACGTTTTGAGTTTTTGTTTAGGTTTTATAGGCTTTTGGATATATGTGGCCACTCCCCTTTTCTAAATGACCCCGTTATAGCTAACCAAAGGACAAAATTCAACATGTTTTTGATAATTATTGATCTAGAGAGTCCAGAGAACATTACTGCAGTGGTTTGATCGAGATTGAGTGAAAACCCTAGGACTAGTTCGCAAAAGTAGGTTTTTCACATATTTGTGAATAATTAATGAACGGTTTGATTGACAGCAATGGTTCTTGAGGCAAAGTTGTTCATCATGAGGAGATCTATCAAGTGATATGCATATTGTGTGGATGTGTGAAACACCACGTGATTACAGAGGCAAAAAACTCGTTAGCGCCAACTAGTGGCCGATTTCTTTTAAAATTCTTACAGACCTTTAGGACCATGAGTCGAACATGCCCAGTGAGTTTCGTTCCGATCGGCCTCCGTTAACCTTGTCTAATAGGTGCTCAAAATTAATTGGTCGATGGCGGCCATGTTTTTTGAGATACGCAAATGTTCTCATAGACCCTTATGACACATTGAACAGAGACACTGCATACCAATTTTCAGGTCGATTGGACTGACGGTTGCAAAGTTATAGCCATTTTTATGTTTTTTCTCTATTATAGCGCCACCAAGTGGTCAAGGTCCGCAATTTTTTTTGGATTTGACCAAAGGCTGAGCTTTTACATAGGTGTTCTGAGTTTGGTGATGATATGTCATTCTGTTCCAAAGTTATAGCCATTTTTCTAAAAGTGGCCCCGCCTCTTTTGAACGTTTTGGCGCCCCTTTGCGACCGTGAGTCAAAAGTTTAATTTTTTTTTGATAATTATTGATCTACGGAGTCTGGAGAACTGTGCTGCAGTGGTTTGATCGAGATTGAGTGAATAACCTAGGACTAGTTCGCAAAAGTAGGTTTTTCACATATTTGTGAATATGTAATAAACGACTTGATTGACAGCAATGGTTCTTGAGGCAAAGTTGCTCAGCATGAGAAGATCTATCATATGGTATGAAGATCTTGTGTTTCTGTGATTATATGAGCATGTTATAGCAATTTAAGGTTATTTATTTTTGAAATTTTGTGTTTTTGAAGCCTTATTAAATGTCATAGCGCCACCTATGGTCCGATCTCCATAAAATTTTACATGCTTGTTAAGAGTCATCTGACACATGTTTTCTCCAACTTTTGTAAAGTTTTGAGTTTTTGTTTAGGTTTTATAGGCTTTTGGATATATGTGGCCACGCCCCTTTTCTAAATGACCCCGTTATAGCTGACCAAAGCACAAAATTCAACATTTTTTTGATAATTATTGATCTAGAGAGTCCAGAGAATATTACTGCAGTGGTTTGATCGAGATTGACCAAAAAACCTAGGACTAGTTCGCAAAAGTAGGTTTTTCACATATTTGTGAATAATTAATGAATGATTTGATTGACAGCAATGGTTCTTGAGGCAAAGTTGCTCAGCATGTGGAGATCTATCAAATGATATGCATATTGTGTGGATGTGTGAAACACCACGTGAGTGAGGCACGTTAGAGAGGCAAAAAACTCGTTAGCGCCAACTAGTGGCCGATTTCTTTCAAAATTCTTACAGACCTTTAGGGCCATGAGTCGAATATGCCCAGTGAGTTTCGTTCCGATTGGCCTCTGTTAACCTTGTCTAATGGGTGCTCAAACTTCGTTGGCCGATGGCGGCCATGTTTTTTGAGATACGCCAATGTCCTCATAGACCCTTATGGCACATTGGACAGAGACACTGCATACCAATTTTCAGGTCGATCAGACTAACGATTGCATAGTTATAGTCAATTTATGTTTTTTCAGGCTTATAGCGCCATCAAGTGGCAGAGCTGTGCAATTTTTTTATTTGACCAAAGATTCTGCTTATACACATGTGTACCGAGTTTGGTGAAGATATCTCATTTGGTTCATGAGTTATAGCCATTTTAGTAAAAATGGTCCTCCACCTGACAAACTTTTTGGGGCCCCTTCGCAACGATGAGTCAAAATTTCAACTTTTTTTTGATAATTATTGATATTCAGTGTCCAGAGAACATTTCTGCACTGGTTTGGTTCCGATCGGGTGAAAAACCTAGGACTAGTTCGCAAAAGTAGGTTTCGGACATTCGGCCATTTTGCGGAAAAACGGTACGTCCTAGAGCCCAAATTGCACCTGTGCACTTTTGTGCGTATTGACCCAAGGATTGCAACAATGTAAAGTTTTTGAGTCTACGACAAAAATTGTACGAGCTAGGGCCAAAAATGTAAAAAATTTTTGTTTTTTGCGTTGTAGCGCCACCTTTAGGCCGATTTGGGCGAGACTTTGTCAGAACGTCCCCACGGGGAGCTCTACCTTTTGCCCAAGTTTCAGCTCTCTAGGCCTTACGGTTTGGTCTGCACGATCAGTTTTAGCGGAAAATAATAATAATAATAATAAATATAGCTGCAAGCAGCAATTATCGGGGTTCGAGCATTTTAAGGTCTTTAAGGTGGTATGCTTAGGGTCTAGGCCAACCTGGATTCATGGCTGACAGTAAAACACATCCAAAATGGAGAATATGCTCACAGAAATACACACACAGAAACGAAAAGTTTAAACTAATATATTAATACTGAATAAACATGTTTACACACACACAGACATACATGCATACACATTTTCTTGTACAGATATTTGAAATAAATGATATGGGCCAACACTTTTACTTGCAAGTATTCTCTTTGTAACAGTTTGCGTCTTTTTCAGATTTCACTGTAATCATAATGTGGCATAATTGTCAAATGTAATACATCTGTATAAATGAAGTGGTAAAGTTTTACTAAATGTGATTTGAAATGATATAACATTGATTTAGTATCATCTTTGTATGAAATTAAAGCTTGAAACCATGAAAATGCACTGTTCTAGTCATTTCAGTGACCCATTAGTGGTCTTCTACTGCCATCTAGTGGTTATAGTTGCAATTTCACGTTTTAAAGAGAGATCCATTACTTTTAAGCTTTATAACTGTTACATGGCCTTTTTTGCCTAATGTCTATGAAATGTATGTTTGTTTAAAATCGTATGATGATGATTTTACTTAGGTTTGTGAAATTTTGTTTTCTTTTAGGTTTTATAGACTTTTGGGTACAGTAGCTCATGATCATCTTATTAAGTGGCCACATCCATGATGGAGAATACACTCACAAACAGAAATTAAATAGTTAAACTGTTATATTAATGTTCATTAAGCATTACTGCACACACACAAACACACACATTTTGTTGCACATAAGAGATTTGTGTATTAAATGGTAGGTGACAAAATGTTTAGTGCAAGTCTTTTTAAGATTTTATATATAATTTTCAGGTTTCACTGTAATCATAATCTTGTATTATTGTCAAATATGATATATGTGTTTAAATGAAGTGTTAAACTTTGACTAAATGTGATTTGAAATGTTATAACAGTGATTTAGTCTTTGCATGAAGTGAAATGAATGGAAAACAATCTGTGAATAGCACTGTTGTAGTCATTTCAATGAGCCATTAGTGGTCTTCTACTGCCATCTAGTGGTTATAGTTGTAATTTCATGACATTTTAAAGAGAGCATAGTTTTTAAGCTTTATAATTGTTACATTGCCTTTTTTTGCCTGATGTCTTTAAAATGCAGGCTTGTTTAGAATCATATGATGATGATTTGACTTAGGTTTGTGAAATTTTCTTTTCTTTTAGGTTTTATAGACTTGGGTACAGTAGATCATGATCTCATTATTAAGTGGCTATCTAAATGGTAGGTATGTGACAAGACCAGTCAGATTTCGCGAGATCTTGTGACAGTATCCTCCCACAACATTTTGCCATGTTTACATTAGAGCTGCACTATTAATCCTTAAAATATTGAGGTGTCGATTCAAACACCCACGCGATCTTATTCCTAAATGACAACGAGTTATCTATGTCTATTAGGACTGTTTCACATCGCCAGTGTCAGTGGAGCGTGAGAAGCAGGTTTTGTCGCTGCCATATTAATGAATCAGAAGGTCGGAGTAAATGTGAACGCAGAAAGAGCAACACAAACAGTCTTTTCAACCACATTATAATCATTATTTCTGTGTTACATATATTTAAATAATAGAAGTACTGGGATAAAAGTTTATAGTTTGGGTATAAACACTTATTGTCTACAGTAGCGATCAAAACCAAAGTATTTTAACACGTGTATCTATTGTAACGCTTATCCTCTTCCGCCAGGAGGTGGCGACAACTGCCCGTTTAAAAAAAAAAGTATGTCATTAAATCATTCATTCAGGAGATTTCAATAGTCAAACAAGTCTTAATAAAGTGAGACACTGTCTCCTTTATTGAATGTTTTTTTTTTTTTATTTTGTTTAAATGAATATATGTTTTTAAAAGACTTAAGCAATGAACAGTTTGTCAGAACCACTAGTAAATTGTTATTTTGTTTAGTTTTCTAATCGTTTTTCTCCAGAATCGTGAGAGAATCGTAATCTCCCATTTATAAAAAACAACTAGGATTGTCAATTTATCCAGAATCATGAAGCTCTTGTCTATTACTGCATATTATTAATTAAAATTGAAGTTTAATTTCATAAAGTTCAAAATGCACCTTAATTTTTTTTGCATTTTGTGTTTTTCAGTTGAATAAAAGACTATTTTCCCTATATATTTCATCATTGAGGATTTCTTAAGAAAAGTTTAAAAATCTCGTCTCGTCTCGTTCTCGTGAACCCAATAGTTACACCCACTTAGTGTCTCGTCACACCCCTACTAAATGGCTATCTAAATGCAATTGTTTAACTTTTTTTTTTTGGATAAATGTTTATCTAGAGAGTCCAGGCAATTTTACTGCAGTGGTTTTATTGATTTTGAGTTAAACACCTAGAACTAGTTCCCAAAAGTAGGTTTTTTAAATAATATGAAATATTTAAAGAACAGTTGGATTGACATTAATGGTCCAAGAGTCAAAGTTGTTCATCATTAGGAGATCTATCAAATGATATGAAGATCTAGTGTTTGTGTGAATATATGTGCATTTATTTAGCCATTTGAAGCCATTTACGATACACAGCTTGTGTTTTTGAAGCCTTTTTAACTGTTATAGCGCCACCTATGCTCCGATCTCCATGAAACTTTGCATGCTTGTTAAGAATTATCAGACACATGTTTTCTCCAATTTTCGTAAAGTTTTGAGTTTTCGTTTTGGTTTTATAAGCTTTTGGGTATATGTGGCCACGCCCCTATTGTAAATGGCCCCATTACAGCTAACCGAAGGACAAAATTCAACATTTTTTTGATAATTATTGATCTAGAGAGGCCAGAAAATATGACTGCAGTGGTTTGATCGAGATTGAGCGAAAAACCTAGGACTAGTTCGCAAAAGTAGGTTTTTGACATATTTTTGAATAATTAATGAACGGTTTGATTGACAGCAATGGTTCTTGAGGCAAAGTTGTTCATCATGAGGAGATCTATCAAATGATATGCATATTGTGTGGATTTGTGAAACACCACGTGATTACAGAGCCATAAAACTCGTTAGCGCCAACTAGTGGCCGATTTGTTTCAAAATTCTTACAGACCTTTAGGGCCATGAGGCGAACATGCCCAGTGAGTTTCGTTCCGATCGGCCTCCGTTAACCTTGTCTAATAGGTGCTCAAAATTCATTGGTCGATGGCGGCCATGTTTTTTGAGATACGCAAATGTTCTCATAGACCCTTATGACACATTGGACAGAGGCACAGCATACCAATTTTCAGGTCGATTGGACTGACGGTTGCGAAGTTATAGCCATTTTTATGTTTTTTCTCTATTATAGCGCCACCAAGTGGTCAAGGTCCGCAATTTTTTGGATTTGACCAAAGGCTGAGCTTTTACATAGGTGTTCTGAGTTTGGTGATGATATGTCATTCTGTTCCAAAGTTATAGCCATTTTTCTAAAAGTGGCCCCACCTCTTTTGAACGTTTTGGCGCCCCTTTGCGACCGTGAGTCAAAAGTTTAATTTTTTTTTTCATAATTATTGATCTAGGGAGTCTGGAGAACTGTGCTGCAGTGGTTTGATCGAGATTGAGTGAATAACCTAGGACTAGTTCGCAAAAGTAGGTTTTTCACATATTTGTGAATATGTAATAAACGACTTGATTGACAGCAATGGTTCTTGAGGCAAAGTTGCTCAGCATGAGAAGATCTATCATATGGTATGAAGATCTTGTGTTTCTGTGATTATATGAGCATGTTATAGCAATTTAAGGTTATTTATTTTTGAAATTTTGTGTTTTTGAAGCCTTATTAAATGTCATAGCGCCACCTATGGTCCGATCTCCATAAAATTTTACATGCTTGTTAAGAGTCATCTGACACATGTTTTCTCCAACTTTTGTAAAGTTTTGAGTTTTTGTTTAGGTTTTATAGGCTTTTGGATATATGTGGCCACGCCCCTTTTCTAAATGACCCCGTTATAGCTGACCGAAGGACAAAATTCAACATTTTTTTGATAATTATTGATCTAGAGAGTCTGGAGAACTGCGCTGCAGTGGTTTGATCGAGATTGAGCGAAAAACCTAGGACTAGTTCGCAAAAGTAGGTTTTTCACATATTTGTAAATAATTAATGAATGATTTGATTGACAGCAATGGTTCTTGAGGCAAAGCTGCTCAGCATGTGGAGATCTATCAAATGATATGCATATTGTGTGGATGTGTGAAATACCACGTGAGTGAGGCACATTAGAGAGGCAAAAAACTCGTTAGCGCCAACTAGTGGCCGATTTCTTTAAAAATTCTTACAGACCTTTACGGCCATGAGTCAAACATGCCCAGTGAGTTTCGTTCCGATCGGCCTCCGTTAACCTTGTCTAATGGGTGCTCAAACTTCGTTGGTCGATGGCGGCCATGTTTTTTTGAGATATGCAAATATTCTCATAGACCCTTATGGCACATTGGACAGAGACACTGCATACCAATTTTCAGGTTGATTGGACTGACCGTTGCGAAGTTATAGTCAATTTATGTTTTTTCAGGCTTATAGCGCCATCAAGTGGCAAAGCTGTGCAATTTTTTTTATTTGACCAAAGATTAAGCGTATACACATGTGTACCGAGTTTGGTGAAGATATCTCATTTGGTTCATGAGTTATAGCCATTTTAGTAAAAATGGTCCTCCACCTGACAAACTTTTTGGGGCCCCTTCGCAACGAGGAGTCAAAATTTCAACTTTTTTTTGATAATTATTGATATTCAGTGTCCAGAGAACATTTCTGCACTGGTTTGGTTCCGATCGGGCGAAAAACCTAGGACTAGTTCGCAAAAGTAGGTTTTGGACATAATTAACATTTGCGGAAAAACGGGGCCTCCAGGACCCCAAATCACAGCGGGGTTTTTCAATTTGTATTGACCCAAGGATTCCAAAAATGTAAAATTTTTGAGTCTATGACAAGCGGTTTAGGAGTTATGAGCACTTTCGCGTTTTTGATCGCTGTAGCGCCACCTATAGGCCGATTTGGCTGAGTCTTTGTATCTGAGTAGCGAGGGGGACTACTACCATCTGACCAAGTTTCAGCTCTCTAGGCCTTACGGTTTGGGCTGCACATTCAGTTTTAGGGAAGAATAATAATAATAATAATAAAAAATATAGCTGCAAGCAGCAATTACCGGGGTTCGAGCATATAAGGCCTTTAAGGTGGTATCCAAAGTTGTTCAGAATGAGGGGATATATCATACAGATGTAAGAGTAAGATCTAGTGTTTGTGTGAATAGATGAGCATTTTTTAACAATTTGAGGCCATTTACCATAGAAATCTTGTTTTTAAAGCCTTTTTAACTGTTATAGCGCCACCTATGCTCCGATCTCCATGAAACTTTGCATGCTTGTTAAGAGTCATCTGACAAATATTTTCACCAATTTTTGTAAAGTTTTGAGTTTTTGTTTAGGTTTTATATGCTTTTGGGTAATTTTGGTCAGGCCCCTTTTGTAAATGACTCTGTTATAGCTAACCGAAAGACAAAATTCCACATTTTTTTTGATAATTATTGATCTAGAGAGGCCAGAGAATATTACTGCAGTGGTTTAATTGAGATTGAGCAAAAAACCTAGGACTAGTTCGCAAAAGTAGTTTTTTCACATATTTGTGAATAATTAATGAACGATTTGATTGATAGTAATGGTTCTTGAGGCAAAGTTGCTCAGCATGTGGAGATCTATCAAATGATGTGCATATTGTGTGGATGTGTGAAACACCACGTGATTACAGAGTCATAAAACTCGTTAGCGCCAACTAGTCGCCGATTTGTTTCAAAATTCTTACAGACCTTTAGGGCCATGAGTCGAACATGCCCAGTGAGTTTCGTTCCTATCGGCCTCCGTTAACCTTGTCTAATAGGTGCTCAAACTTCATTGGCCAATGGCAGCCATGTTTTTTGAGATACGCCAATGTCCTCATAAACACTTGTGCCCCTTTGGTCCAAGAGACTGCATACCAATTTTCAAGTCAATCGGACTAACGGCTGTGTATTTATAGCCAATAATATGTTTTTTCAGTTTTATAGCGCCACCAAGTGGTCAAGCTCCGGTATTTTTTCGATTTGACCAAAGATTAAGCTTATACATATGTGTACCAAGTTTGGTGAAGATATCTCATTCCTTTCAAAAGTTATAGCCATTTTAGTAAAAGTGGCCCCGTCACTTTGGAACGTTTTGTTGACCCTTTGTGACCGTGAGTGAAAAGTTCAACTTTTTTTTGATAATTATTGATATTCAGTGTCCATAGAATATTTCTGCACTAGTTTGGTTCCGACTGGGTGAACAACCTAGAACTAGTTCGCAAAAGTAGGTTTCGGATTCACGTCCATTTTTCGGGGTCAACCGTGCGTCGCAGCTCAAAAATTTCACACTCCACTTTTGTTCGGGCTGACCCAAGGAACGCAACGATGTAAAGTTTTTGAGTCTACGACAAACGGTTTACGAGCTTAGGCCAATAAACTGATAAATTTTAGTTTTTTGCGCTGTAGCGCCACCTTTAGGCCGATTAGGCTCAGTCTTTGTCAGAATGTCCCCACAGGGAGCTCTACCTTCTGGCCAAGTTTCAAGTCTCTAGGCCTTACGGGTTGGGCTGCCCATTCAGTTTTAGGGGAAAAAAAAAAAAATCCTATCAATTACAAATAGATAATATAGCTGCAAGCAGCAATTACCGGGGTTCGAGCATTTAAGGCCTTTGAGGTGGTATGCAAATTTGTTCAGAATGAGGTGATATATCATACAGACAGAAGTGTAAGATCTAGTGTTTGTGTGAATAGATGAGCATTTTTTAACAATTTGAGGCCATTTACCATAGAAATCTTGTTTTTAAAGCCTTTTTAACTGTTATTGCACCACCTATGCTCCGATCTCCATGAAACTTTGCATGCTTGTTAAGAGTCATCTGACACATGATCTCACCACTTTTTGTAAAGTTTTGAGTTTTCGTTTAGGTTTTATAGGCTTTTGGATATATGTGGCCCCGCCCCTTTTCTAAATGACCCCATTATAGCTACCCAAAGGACAAAATTCTACATTTTTTTTGATAATTATTGATCTAGAGAGTCCAGAGAATATTACTGCAGTGGTTTGATCGAGATTGAGCAAAAAACCTAGGACTAGTTCGCAAAAGTAGGGTTTTCACATATTTGTGAATAATTAATGAACGATTTGATTGACAGCAATGGTTCTTGAGGCAAAGTTGTTCATCATGAGGAGATCTATCAAATGATATGCATATTGTGTGGATGTGTGAAACACCACGTGATTACAGAGCCATAGAATTCGTTAGCGCCAACTAGTGGCCGATATCTTTCAAAATTCTTACAGACCATTAGGACCATGAGTTTAACATGCCCACCGAGTTTCGTTCCGATCGACCTCCGTTAACCTTGTCAAATAGGTGCTCAAACTTCATTGGCCAATGGCGGCCATGTTTTTTGAGATACGCCAATGTCCTCATAGACACTTGTGCCCCTTTAGTCCAAGAGACTGCATACCAATTTTCAAGTCAATCGGACTAACGGCGGTGTATTTATAGCCAATAATATGTTTTTTCAGGCTTATAGCGCCACCAAGTGGCAGAGCTGTGCAATTTTTTTTATTTGACCAAAGATTGAGCTTATGCACATGTGTACCGAGTTTAGTGTAGATATCTCATTCCATTCAAAAGTTATAGCCAAATGTAAGAATTTGGTAATGTTAGCATAGAACGTTTTGGCATTCCTATTCGACCGTGAGTCAAAATTTCAACTTTTTTTTGATAATTATTGATATTCACTGTCCAGAGAACATTTCTGCACTGGTTTGGTTCCAATCGGGCGAAAAACCTAGGACTAGTTCGCAAAAGTAGGTTTCGGATATAACACCATTTTGCGGAAAAACGGTACGTCCTAGAGCAACAAACACCGTAGAGCAATTTTGTGCGTACTGACCCAAGGATTGCAACGATGTAAAGTTTTTCAGTCTACGACAAAAATTGTACGAGCTATGGCCAAAAATGTCAAAAATTTTTGTTTTTTGCGCTGTAGCGCCACCTTTAGGCCGATTTGGGCGAGACTTTGTCAGAACGTCCCCACGGGGAGCTCTACCTTCTGGCCAAGTTTCAGCTCTCTAGGTCTTACGGTTTGGTCTGCACGATCAGTTTTAGCGGAAAATAATAATAATAATAATAATAATAATAATAATAAATATAGCTGCAAGCAGCAATTACCGGGGTTCGAGCATTTAAGGCCTTTGAGGTGGTATGCAAATTTGTTCAGAATGAGGTGATATATCATACAGACAGAAGTGTAAGATCTAGTGTTTGTGTGAATAGATGAGCATTTTTTAACAATTTGCGGCCATTTACCATAGAAATCTTGTTTTTAAAGGCTTTTTAACTGTTATAGCGCCACCTATGCTCCGATCTCCATGAAACTTTGCATGCTTGTTAAGAATCATCTGACACATGTTTTCACCAATTTTTGTAAAGTTTTGAGTTTTCGTTTTGGTTTTATAGGCTTTTTGGGTATATGTGGCCACAGCCCTTTTGTAAATTAACCCAGTTATAGCTAACCAAAGGAAAAAAATCAACATTTTTTTGATAATTATTGATCTAGAGAGTCCAGAGAATATTACTGCAGTGGTTTGATTGAGATTGAGCGAAAAACCTAGGACTAGTTCGCAAAAGTAGGTTTTTAACATATTTGTGAATATTTAATGAACGATTTGATTGCCAGCAATGGTTCTTGAGGCAAAGTTGTTCATCATGAGGAGATCTATCAAATGATGTGCATATTGTGTAGATGTGTGAAACGCCACGCGTTTACAGATCCAAAAAATTCGTTAGCGCCAACTAGTGGCCGATTTGTTTCAAAATTCTTACAGACCTTTAGGGCCATGAGTCGAACATGCCCACCGAGTTTCGTTCCAATCGACCTCCGTTAACCTTGTCAAATAGGTGCTCAAACTTCATTGGCCAATGGCGGCCATGTTTTTTGAGATACGCCAATGTCCTCATAGACCCTTATGACACATTGGACAGAGACACTGCATACCAATTTTCAAGTCGATCGGACTAACGATTGCGTAGTTATAGTCATTTTCATGTTTTTTCAGGCTTATAGCGCCACCAAGTGGCAGAGCTGTGCAATTTTTTTTATTTGACCAAAGATTGAGCTTATGCACATGTGTACCGAGTTTGGTGAAGATATCTCATTCCATTCAAAAGTTATAGCCAAATATAAGAATTTGGTAATGTTAGCATAGAACGTTTTGGCATTCCTATTCAACCGTGAGTCAAAATTTCAACTTTTTTTTGATAATTATTGATATTCACTGTCCAGAGAATATTTCTGCACTGGTTTGGTTCCGATTGGGTGAAAAACCTAGGACTAGTTCGCAAAAGTAGTTTTCGGATTCATGTCCATTTTTCGGGGTCAACCGTGCGTCGCAGCTCAAAAATTTCACACTCCACTTTTGTTCGGGCTGACCCAAGGAACGCAACGATGTAAAGTTTTTGAGTCTACGACAAACGGTTTACGAGCTTAGGCCAATAAACTGATAAATTTTAGTTTTTTTCGCTGTAGCGCCACCTTTAGGCCGATTAGGCTCAGTCTTTGTCAGAATGTCCCCACAGGGAGCTCTACCTTCTGGCCAAGTTTCAAGTCTCTAGGCCTTACGGTTTGGGCTGCCCATTCAGTTTTAGGGGAAAAAAAAAAAAATCCTATCAATTACAAATAGATAATATAGCTGCAAGCAGCAATTACCGGGGTTCGAGCATTTAAGGCCTTTGAGGTGGTATGCAAAGTTGTTCAGAATGAGGGGATATATCATACAGATGTAAGTGTAAGATCTAGTGTTTGTGTGAATAGATGAGCATTTTTTAACAATTTGAGGCCATTTACCATAGAAGTCCTGTTTTTAAAGCCTTTTTAACTGTTATAGCGCCACCTATGCTCTGATCTCCATGAAACTTTGCATGCTTGTTAAGAATCATCTGACAGGTTTTCTCCAATTTTCGTAACATTTTGAGTTTTCGTTTTGGTTTTATAAGCTTTTGGGTATATGTGGCCACGCCCTATTGTAAATACCCCCATTACAGCTAACCGAAGGACAAAATTCAACATTTTTTTGATAATTATTGATCTAGAGTGTCCAGAGAATATTACTGCAATGGTTTGATCGAGATTGAGCAAAAAACCTAGGACTAGTTCGCAAAAGTAGGTTTTTAACATATTTGTGAATAATTAATGAACGATTTGATTGACAGCAACGGTTCTTGAGGCAAAGCTTCTCGGCATGAGGAGATCTATCAAATGATATGCTTATTGTGTAGATGTGTGAAACGCCATGCGATTACAGATCCAAAAAACTCGTTAGCACCAACTAGTGGCCGATTTCTTTCAAAATTCTTACAGACCTTTAGGGCCATGAGTCGAACATGCTCACCGAGTTTCGTTCCAATCGACCTCTGTTAACCTTGTCAAACAGGTGCTCAAACTTCATTGGCCAATGGCGGCCATGTTTTTTGAGATACGCCAATGTCCTCATAGACACTTGTGCCCCTTTGGTCCAAGAGACTGCATACTAATTTTCAAGTCAATCGGACTAACGGCGGTGTATTTATAGCCAATAATATGTTTTTTCAGTTTTATAGCGCCACCAAGTGGTCAAGCTCCGCAATTTTTTTGATTTGACCAAAGATTAAGCTTATACATATGTGTACCAAGTTTGGTGAAGATATCTCATTCCTTTCAAAAGTTATAGCCATTTTAGTAAAAGTGGCCCCGTCACTTTGGAACGTTTTGGTGGCCCTTTGTGACCGTGAGTGAAAAGTTCAACTTTTTTTTGATAATTATTGATATTCAGTGTCCAGAGAATATTTCTGCACTGGTTTGGTTCCGATTGGGTGAAAAACCTAGGACTAGTTCGCAAAAGTAGGTTTCGGATTCACGTCCATTTTTCGGGGTCAACCGTGCGTCGCAGCTCAAAAATTTCGCACTCCACTTTTGTTCGGGCTGACCCAAGGAACGCAACGATGTAAAGTTTTTGAGACTACGACAAACGGTTTACGAGCTTAGGCCAATAAACTGATAAATTTTAGTTTTTTGCGCTGTAGCGCCACCTTTAGGCCGATTAGGCTCAGTCTTTGTCAGAATGTCCCCACAGGGAGCTCTACCTTCTGGCCAAGTTTCAAGTCTCTAGGCCTTACGGTTTGGGCTGCCCATTCAGTTTTAGGGGAAAAAAAAAATTATCCTATCAATTACAAATAGATAATATAGCTGCAAGCAGCAATTATCGGGGTTCGAGCATTTTAAGGTCTTTAAGGTGGTATGCTTAGGGTCTAGGCCAACCTGGATTCATGGCTGACAGTAAAACACATCCAAAATGGACAATATGCTCACAGAAATACACACACAGAAACGAAAAGTTTAAACTAATATATTAATACTGAATAAACATGTTTACACACACAGAGACATACATGCATACACATTTTCTTGTACAGATATCTGAAATAAATGATACGGGCCAGCACTTTTACTTGCAAGTATTCTCTTTGTAACAGTTCGTCTTTTTCAGATTTCACTGTAATCATAATGTGGCATAATTGTAAAAAACTGATATGTCTGTATGAACAAAATTGTAAGGTTTGCCTAAATGTGATTTTATATGTATAACAGTGATTTTATAAGTGTTAATCGATCATCAAACCTATTAAAAGAAGTTGTGTTTAGCTGAATAAGCCCATTAGTGGTCTTCTACTGACATCTAGTGGTTATTATTGCAATTTCATGCAATGTCTCATACAAACACTGAGATTTTAAACATCATAACTATTATAGTGTTATTTTTGCCCAGTCTCTCTTAAATTTTGCATATTTGTTTAGAATGAGATTATTTGTCATTTTTGTCACACTTTTGAGACGTTGCAAGCTTTCTTTTAAAAATGTTAGGCTTTTGGGTACAGTAGATTTAAAGAACATATTTAAAGAACAGTTGGATTGACAGCAATGGTCTTAGACAAAAATTGTTGAGAATGAGGAGATCTATCATATTGTATGAAGATCTAGTTTTGTGTGCAAAAATGAGCATTTTTTAGCAATTCGAGGCCAATTACAATAGATATGTTGTGTTTTTGAAGCCTTTTTAACTGTTATAGCACCACATATGATCCGATGCTATGGTTGCTATGGTTTTAGGATGTAGTCCAACCCAAAATATATGGCTAACACTACAGCACATCTATGATGGACAATACAATCACAAACACAGAATATGAAATAGTTAAACTATTATATTAAAGTTCATTAAGCATTATTACACACACACACACACACACACACACATACACACACATTTTGTTGCACATAAGAGATTTGTGTATTAAATGGTAGGTGACAAAATGTTTAGTGCAAGTCTTTTTAAGATTTTATATACAGTTTTCAGGTTTCACTGTAATCATAATCTTGTATTATTGTCAAATATGATATATGTGTTTAAATGAAGTGTTAAACTTTGACTAAATGTGATTTGAAATGTTATATAGTGATTTAGTCTTTGCATGAATTGAAATGAATGGAAAATCTGAATAGCACTATTCATTTCAATGAGCCATTAGTGGTCTTCTACTGCCATCTAGTGGTTATAGTTGTAATTTCATGACATTTTAAAGAGCGATGCATAGTTTTTGATCTTTATAACTGTTACATTGCCTTTTTTTGCCTGATGTCTTTAAAATGCAGGCTTTTTTAGAATCATATGATGATGATTTGACTTAGGTTTGTGAAATTTTCTTTTCTTTTAGGTTTTATAGACTCGGGTACAGTAGATCATGATCTTATTATTAAGTGGCTATCTAAATGGTAGGGATGTGACGAGACCAGTCGGATTTCACGAGATCTCGTGACAGTATCCTCCCACAACATTTTGCCATGTTTACATTAGAGCTGCACTATTAATCCTTAAAATATTGAGGTGTTGATTCAAACACCCACGCGATCTTATTCCTAAATGACAATGAGTTATCTATGTCTATTAGGACTGTTTCACATCGCCAGTGTCAGTGGAGCGTGAGAAGCAGGGTTTGTCGCTGCCATGTTAATGAATCAGAAGGTCGGAGTAAATGTGAACGCAGAAAGAGCAACACAAACAGTCTTTTCAACCACATTATAATCATTATTTCAGTGTTACAGATATTTAAATAATAGAAGTACTGGGATAAAAGTTTATAGTTTGGGTATAAACACTTATTGTCTACAGTAGCGATAGAAACGAAAGTATTTTAACACGTGTATCTATTGTAACACTTCTCCTCTTCCGCCAGGAGGTGGCGACAACTGCCCGTTTTAAAACAAAGTATGTCGTTGGATCATTCATTCAGGAGATTTCAATAGTCAAACAAATCTTAATGAAGTGAGACACTGTCTCCTTTATTGAATGTTTTTTTTTTTTTTTAATTTTGTTTAAATGAATATATGTTTTTAAAAGACTTAAGCAATGAACAGTCTGTCATTTACCATTTACCATAAACAGCTTGTGTTTTTTAAGCCTTTTTAACTGTTATAGTGCCACCTATGGTCCGATCTTCACGAAACTTTGCATGCTTGTTAAGAATCATCTGACACATCACCAATTTTCGTAAAGTTTTGAGTTTTTGTTTAGTTTTGATAGGCTTTTGGGTATATGTGGCCACGCCCCTGTTGTAAATGACCCCGTTATAGCTAACCGAAGGACAAAATTAAACATTTTTTTGATAATTATTGATCTAGAGAGTCCAGAGAATATTACTGCAGTGGTTTGATCGAGATTAAGCGAAAAACCTAGGAGTAGTTCGCAAAAGTAGGTTTTTAACATATTTGTGAATAATTAATGAACGGTTTGATTGACAGCAATGGTTCTTGAGGCAAAGTTGTTCATCATGAGGAGATCTATCAAATGATATGAAGATCTAGTGTTTGTGTGAAAATATGAGCATTTATTTAGCCATTTGAAGCCATTTACCATAAACAGCTTGTGCTTTTGAAGCCTTTTTAACTGTTATAGCGCCACCTATGGTCCGATCTTCACGAAACTTTGCATGCTTGTTAAGAGTCATCTGACACATGTTTTCTCCAACTTTTGAAAAGTTTTGAGTTTTTGTTTAGGTTTGATAGGCTTTTGGGTATATGTGGCCATGCCCTTTTCTAAATGACCCCGTTATAGCTACCCAAAGGACAAAATTCCACATTTTTTTGATAATTATTGATCTAGAGAGTCTGGAGAACTGCGCTGCAGTGGTTTGATCGAGATTGAGCGAAAAACCTAGGACTAGTTCGCAAAAGTAGGTTTTTAACATATTTGTGAATAATTAATGAATGGTTTGATTGACAGTAATGGTTCTTGAGGCAAAGTTGTTCATCATGAGGAGATCTATCAAATGATATGCATATTGTGTGGATGTGTGAAACACTACGCGATTACAGAGGCAAATAACTCGTTAGCGCCAACTAGTGGCCGATTTGTTTTAAAATTCTTACAGACCTTTAGGGCCATGAGTCGAACATGCCCAGTGAGTTTCATTCCGATCGGCCTCCGTTAACCTTGTCTAATGGGTGCTCGAAATTCGTTGGTCGATGGCGGCCATGTTTTTTTGAGATACGCAAATATTCTCATAGACCCTTATGGCACATTGGACAGAGACACTGCATACCAATTTTCAGGTTGATTGGACTGACGGTTGCGAAGTTATAGTCATTTATATGTTTTTTCAGGCTTATTGCGCCACCAAGTGGCAGAGCTGTGCAATTTTTGTTATTTGACCAAAGATTGAGCTTATACACATGTGTACCGAGTTTGGTGTAGATACCTCATTCCATTCAAAAGTTATAGCCAAATGTATGAATTTGCTAACTTTAGCA